>JAMKCH010044636.1:0-12833 GCA_023653785.1 Ophioderma brevispina
CCTTCGCCGCCGCGCCCAATCGGCCGATCAACGGTCGTGTCGTCCAACCCTCAGATGCGCTGGAGAAATGCGCGCGGCGGGCGACAGCATTAACCACCCCGTCAGGGTTCCCGAGGGTTGTGACTCCGGCCGACGGACGGGCGCCGAAGCCTCCCCTTGCGCTGAATCTCCGGCCACATTAATGCGGGGCCCTTCCGTTTACTTCTCGGCAGCTTCACGTCCTTTGAACTCTCTCTTAAATTCTTTTCAACTTTGCCTCATGGTACTTGTCATCTATCGGTATCGTGCCTAGTATTAGCCTTGGATGGAGGTTACCACCCGTCTTTGGGCGGCATTCCAAAACAACACGACTCTTGAAGCCCTAAGGCCCACCGCGACGCGCCTGCGGGGCTAACACACTCTTGGGATGAGAGCCTCCTTCACAGGAGTCGGCTTCCTCGTCCCGTTCAGCCACGCTTTCCTTACGCCACATTTCCCGCACGCACTGGACGCGGGATTCGGCGATGGGCTCTTCCCCGCCTTCACTCGCCGCTCTGAGGGATCCTGGGTTAGTTTCTTTGCTCCGCTTGTAATAATGCTTATATTAAGCGGGTGGTCTCGCTCGATCTGAGGTCGGGTCATAAAGACATTGAGAATGTTAGGTGTCGGTTCCTCGAGCGGCGAACAGGCCTCGCCGGCACAACTCCAGGAGCGCTTTTCAAGCATGAGCGCCTCGGAACCTTTGGGGCGTCACCTTACCTCACCACCGCGTCTCGTTGTCCAGAGGTCGGATGGATTTCCGGTCAGAACAGCTTGCGGATTTCCCGCTGCTTCCGCCTCACCCTGACCGCCGGCCGCGCCTCTCGGCCGGGACACAGACAGGTTGGTGGAGGATGTGCCGCTTTCTATGACCCTTTAAATCTCGCATCAGTGTACGCGCCCCGCGCCCTCTGCACGGGCGCAGATTACGATGCGGTTGCCTCGTATCCGCGTATGCGTGTCACCGCATACGCGATTTCTCGTAATTAGCGACCCTATACGAACGAAGTCCGGGCCACGGGGGCCCGGACCGCCTGTGGCGTTCAAAAATGCCAATGATCAACTGTGTGCTGCCATTCACATTGCTTCTCGCCAAAGCTGCTGCGTTCTTTCATCGGCGCACGAGCCGAGCGATCCACCCCGAGGATTGTCTTAGTGTTTTTCCGAAGGCTTTGGTTTTATCAAACATGTCATTGTAAAAAAGAAATATGTCGGCGGTCTCGACACCAGGACCGAAGCGGCCGGCCCCGACGCTATCTTTTAGCCCAAACAGCACGCGACGCTCACCGTGGGAGCTTGCCTTATAAAACTGGCCCGTTGTTACGCCGAGTCCCCCCCAGGCCGGCCGGTCTCCGCAGATTCGCGTGGCCCGGGCTTGGTGTACCCTTCCGGTCACGATTTGGTTCGCACTTCGAGGCGCCTACTCGCCCCCGACCAGCTTTCGCCGGGACGGGACGACTCGCCTCCCACGTTCGCCGGCACACGCCCAGGAGTTACTAGAGGGGTCAAGTGTTCCGACCTCCTCCATCAGGCTGGAAAGGAAACGGGGCTTTCGACTCGCTCTCAGGCGAGGAATCGCCCCCGCACATTTCCATGACGGGCCCCCTCGCGTGGGAGAAGGGTTAATGGGCAGTGCCATTCAGCCCCCGAAGGGAGTGCCCTCCCCCGAGGTTTTGGGGTTTCACCCGGCATGACCATGCAACGTGTGAACCTTTGATGAACCACATTTGCCGGGGCGGCTTTTTCCCTTGGTCATAGCACGTTCTGTTAATGATCCTTCCGCAGGTTCTCCTACGGAAACCTTGTTACGACTTTTACTCCCTCTAAATGATCAGTTTGACGTCTTCTCGCCCGGATCGCGCCGTCGAACCGGCCCGACCCTGCCTATCCAATGATCTCACTAAACCTTTCAATCGGTATTAGCGACGGGCGGTGTGTACAAAGGGCAGGGACGTAGTCAACGCGAGCTGATGACTAGCGCTTACTGGGAATTCCTCGTTAAAGGGAAATAATTACAATTCATATCCCAATCACGAAAGATGTTCAACGGATTACACCCGACCTTCCGGCCCAAGGCAGACACCCTCTGATTCCTTCAGTGTAGCGCGCGGCGGCCCCGAACATCTAAGGGATCACAGACCTGTTATTGCTCATCTCGCGTGCTAAACGCCACTAGTACCTCTAAGAAGTTGTCGCCCACCTCGGCGGGTGGCGCAACTATTTATCAAGCCAGAGTCTCGTTCGTTATCAGAATTAACCAGACAAATCGGCTCCACCAACTAAGAACGGCCACCCCACCACCCACAAATCAAGAAGAGAGCTCTCAATCTTTCATCGGAGAAAAATAGTAGAAAGGTTAGGGTTGAAGGGAAAGGTGTGTAAAAACATGAAGGGGGGGGGAAAAAAAGATAGAGGTGAGAGGAAGAGGTCGCAGAGGATCTTAGAATAAAAGGGGCTTAGAGAAGGGAAAAGAAAGTCACGAATGGAGTGGCTGTAGGTGAAGGGGGGGGGGTAGGTAGGGTGTTGATTCCTGTTTTCCTTTTTCCTGGGTGATTTTTCCGTGTTGAGTCAAATTAAGACCGCATGCCCACTCCTGGTGGTGCCCTTCCGTCATTCCTTTAAGTTTCAGCTTTGCAACCATACTTCCCCCGGAACCCAAAAACTTTGGTTTCCCGGAAGCTGCTAGCCGTGTCATTGGAGTACCGCCGGCGAATCGCCGGTCGGCCTAGTTTATGGTAGAACTAGGGCGGTATCTGATCTCCTTCGACCTCTAATTTCGTTTCTTGATATGAAGACAGTCTTGGCAAATGCTTTCGCTGTCGGGCGTCTTGCGGCGATCCAAGAATGTCACCTCTCACACCGCAATCCAATGCCCCTCAGTCCCTCTCAATCATTAACCTCGGACTCCGAAACCACGCAATAGAACCGAGGTCCTATTCCATTATTCCCATGCTCTGCTTTCGGCTGTTTGCGCCTGCTTTGACCACTCCAATTTTTTTCAAAAACTTTCGGTCGCACCCGCACTCATTAAGAGAAACCGGGCGCAAACCGCGAGGGAGTCTAGGTCAACAGTGAACCCCTTGCGAGGGACCGTTTCGCCCAGCCCCAGATCCAACTACGAGCTTTTTAACTGCAGCAGCATTAATATACGCTACTGGAGCTGGGAAAGTACCGCGGCTGCTTGCACCATACTTGCCCTCCAGTAGATCCTCGTTAAAGGAGTTAAAGTGTACTCATCCAATTCAGGGCCCTCGAAAGAGTCCTGTATTGTTATTTTTCGTCCCTACCTCCCCGTGTCGAAGTGGTTAATTTTCGCGCCTTCTGCCTCCTTGGATGTGTAGCCCATTTCTCAGTCTCCCTCTCCGGAATCGAACCCTGACTCTCCGTTAACCCGTTACGACCATGGTGTCGCATAACGTCCATCGAAATTATAGGGCAGACGTTTGAAGGGTCTGTCGCCGGTACGATGACCGTGCGATCTGCTAAGTTATCCAGAGTTCACCACGAAGCCGGACAATCCGAGTTGGTCTTGTTTCCTAATAAAGCGCCTTCCGTAAGGGCGCGTCTGGTGGCATGTATTAGCTCTAGATTACACAGTTATCCATGGTAGGGCCCCTCGTTCCAAGGAACCATGACTGATTTAAGAGCCATCGCAGTTCGCTGGATAACAAGCTTTGTACTTACACATCATGGCTTAATCTTTGAGACAAGCATATGACTACTGCAGGATCAACAGGTGGATCGATCCGAAATCTCACCGGCGCTGACCCGAGGGCCGACCGCATCAAGTGTCTAGTTGCCAAAGTGACCAAGTTCTCATGTGCCCCTTTTAACGCTACTAGGCGAGGGGGCCATACCTCTCGACCCCTCCCCAGCACTCCTAACTCCGCCGGTCCATTTTCAAGTATCCCGCTCTTTCTCGCATCCACTCACATCAAATTGCGCCCACGCTGAGAATCTCGGCGAGGCGCTTTCAGAACTTCGCTCCTCTATGGGATCGTGCCTGGCTGTCGCATGACTTTTTTATGCCTTTGGTGGCCGTCTGATGACAGGGCTTCCGGCGCTGCTTTTGCATTACAGGCGGTCGCACAATCGCTCTCTCTCCCGTCAATTCCGTGCCAACATTGTGTGCCTTGCTGGTCGCTAGGTCTCGGCGGCCTCACCCCCAAACACCACTACGCTCTCAGCATGCGGACGCTTTCAAATGCCACTGGATCCTCTAGGCAGTATACAAGATATATGTATTTACTATTGTATAGTATTCGGTATAATATTATGACATTCGAGCCGAGGTCAGCTTTCAAGGAGACCCCCCTCTTATATATATCTTCTGGTCCGAACCAGGCCCCAGCCACTTCAGGCCGGCTTTTTTGACCGCTGCGCATGCTACCTGTTGTGTACACCCCCAATGTAACACCACCGAAAGCGTCCCTAGATCAAAATCCGATTTCGCATACTGCCCCGTCAATTTTTAACTCTCTCCAGCGGAGAGCCCCCCTCGGGAACATCCACTCCTAGTGGGAAAACGGCCCGTCTCCGCCTAACAAAAATGTTGCCCAAAATACACTCCCTTCTCCGACCAAAACGCACGCCCCGGGCCGGTCCGGGCAAAACCCGACCCGATGGGCCCGTGCTGGGGAGACATACTCCCCTATAGTAATACGTTCTGGTCCCCGGCAGTTGGGCGCCCAACTGGCACCTTCGTTCTACCGCGTCATAACTGCACCACATACACCTGTGTGGGTCTGCGATCAGGAACCGGCAAGGCGGGGCACTTTCTTATGCACGTTTGGGCCCCTCAACTCCATCTCCTAGGTAGCATTTGCGGAAACCGACACATGGACAACAATTAGTCGCAAGCTACGGCAATTCCTTCCGACAGTAGTTGGAGACACCGCTTACCTACCTGCCACGGCAGGGACATTCACTTAGGCAGTGCCACGTCAGCGACATGTCTTATCTGGTCGGGCCACGGCAGTTGATTATTCACTTAGCAGGGCCCCGGCACGACATTTCTTATCTTGTCCGGGCCACGGCGTGATATTTCACTTAGCATGTCCCACGGCAGCGACTTTCTTATCTGGTCGGGCCACGCCAGTGATATTCACTTTAGCAGGCCCGGCAGCGACATTTCTTATCTTGGCGGGCCACGGCAGTGATATGCACGTAGCAGGGCCACGGCTGCGACATTTCTTATCTGGTCGGGCCACGGCAGTGATATTCCACTAGCAGGTCACTGGCACGACATTTCTTATCTGGTCGGTCCACGCAGTGATATTCACTTAGCAGGGCCACGCCAGGCATTTCCTATCCTGGTCGTGCCACGGCAGTGATATTCCCTTAGGTATCAGGGCCACGGCAGCGACATTCTTATCTGGTCGGCACGGCAGTGATATTCACTTAGCTGGGCCACGGCAGCGACATTTCTTATCTGGTCGGGCCACGGCAGTGATTTCCACTTATAGCAGGGCCACGGCAGCGACCATTTCTTATCTGGCCGGCCCCCGGCAGCGACATCCACTTAGCCGGGCCACGGCAGCTACTTTTCTTATCTAGCCGGGCCACGGCAGTTGCATTCACTTAGCAAGGCACGGCCGGCCACACTTCTTATCTAGCCGGCCACGGCAGTGATATTCACTTAGCTGGGCCACGGCAGCCACCCTTGACTTAACCGGGCCACGGCAGTTGCATTCACTTAGCAGGGCCACGCCAGGCACACTTCTTATCTGGCCGTCCCGGCAGGATATTCACTTAGCCGGGCCACGTCAGGGAGGAGCACACTTCTTATTCTAGCCGGGGCCCACCGGAAGCGCCATTTTCACCAAGCATGCCACGTCAGCGCCATTTCCACAAGCCGGGTCCACGGCAGCTAGTGCCGGTGTGCGGTTTGCAATAGTTTGGGGTTCATTTCTTTCGCTCACCTTAGGGCAGCTTCTTGCAACAACACACATGCAAATAAGGCAGTCCACGTCCGCAAATCAAATTCCACTCAAAACAGCCTGGCGCGCGCAACCTAACCGCCTCCCTTGATGTGGCAGCCGCAATCACCAAGGCCATCCCCCCTTACCCCTAACATACCGCGCGACGCACATATAAGTGTAGTGCGTGTTCTTGGGCATAACAGCGCGACGCGCGCTGGTTGCGCAACAACAAGATGGGCGGCGATAGTTGTGAGAGAAATGGGTTTCGGCTGCTGGCCTATTCATAACACGGCGATTTCCCCTTTGGTTTATTATTCCGTCTCTGGTGTAGACCATAGTTACAGAACCTACAATATTTTGTGGTAGTTTGTGGTCAGTGATCTTATCTTGACATATAAGTGTGGTACATTCAGTACATCCCGCACCCTACCGCCGCGCCCATGTAAGCCTATAACAACCAGGGTTCCCTGGCCCGGAACTTCTCTGTCTCTTGGCAGCCCTGTACATTGTTGCCTATGGTGCAGCTTTTTGTTTATACTGTGGTATATTGTAGTATATGATGAGTTACTACGACTCCAATTTTTTGGTACAGTTTATGATTTTATCCTAACTACTAAGCATTAGCCACAATACAAGCCTGTTAGGGATAACACTTATAGCGACGTACTTTTGCTCTTTCCCAGTCATGAAGCCCACAAAGGCATTTGATCTTTCAAAGTGCTTTTCAAATTAATTCGTTCGGCGCGGCGAACGTAAGGGGTTAATCGCTCACAAAAACAACACTTTTGACAACTGACTCCCCGCTTTCTCACAGAGACAGCAATCGACGTTCATGTGAAATGCATACTGCAAACTTCTGACAAATCTCATACCTGTTTTTTTTTTTCTTTTTTTTTCCTCCACGGCAACGAAACTCAACTAGCCGGGCCACGGCAGCGACACTTCCACTAGCGGGCCACGGCACGAACTTCAATAGCCGGGCCAACGGCAGCCAACGGTTTTTACAAAGTAGGGCCACGGCAGCGGGATTTTCCCACGTAGGGCCACGGCAGCCAATTTTCCCCAAGTAGGGCCACGGCAGCCATTTTTCCCCAGTATGAGGGCCACGGCATCACTTTGTCCCCAAGTAGGGGCCACGGCCAGCCACTTTACCAATTAGGGCCACGGCAGGTTAAGTGGTGGGAGCAAGTCGCATCATGCTGGTATGTTATGTACCACAGTCTAGTATACAAATCGCAACAAGTGCATGATACATCCTTGGCAGGGCCAACGCAACTACCCAGCCGGGCCACGGCAGGTGCATGGCCAAGAGGTTTGATTTTTTTCAAGTTGACCTAACCGGGCACGGCATCAACCAACTCCGTACATTTCAAGTTGACCAGTGCCGGGCCACGGCAGCAACCACTCCGTATCATATCAAGTTGACCAGTGCCAGAAAGCAAAGGCCAACAAGGGTGGGCCGGCCCCGTTCGCACGCCCCGGCACAACGCCCCCCCACCACTCGACATTTTGGCCACAGTAAAGCACGCCTCCGACGTGGCATGGCCAACGGCAGGCCGTGCAATCACTAGAAGGCGTCAGAGGCCGGCCGTTCAGGCACTCGCCGTTGTTGTCGGGCAAGTTACACCGAGTTGCTTGTGCGTCAGCGGCCATGCCCTGCTGCTGCCCCGAGCAACGAGCACGGCCGCTGCCGGAGATTCCCCCGTCTGTGCGGGCAATCCTCGGATCCTGTAAGGTTTTAGTTTCAGCAGATTGCAGCGAAGAGACTGCTCTACGGGGCACGACACCTCGATCCCTACCCAAGTCGTCTGCAAGTGATTTGGCGTTCTCTCCAAGGCGGACTTGATTCCGCGTGGGAACATCGGACAGTTCGGGCTAACCCCGCTTCGTCCCAGGTTCGCGAACACGGGCCCTTCTACCTCGAAAGGGGGTGCGCGTAGCGCCCGGGGCCTACCGTCGCTAAGCGGAACGACCGGGGTGTCGACGCGTACCAGCCGGGAATTCTGGAGTTTAAAAGTCAATCTTAAAGGCTTCAATCAGCCGTAACCCCTCAGATGGTAGCTTCGCACCACTGTCCGCTCGACAAGCACGGTGTACCAAACGGTCTGAATCTTGCGGTTCTCTCTACCTGAGAGCAGAATTGGCCGTAACGCGACCTGTATCAGTAGGTAAAAACTAACCTGTCTTCACAACGGTCTACCCCAGCTCCGTTCCCTATTAGTGGGTGAACAATCCACCGCTTGGTGAATTCTGCTTCACAGGATAGGAGAGCCGACATCGAAGGATCAAAAGCACGCCTATGAACGCTTGGCTGCCCCAAGCCAGTTATCCCTGTGGTACCTTTTCTGACACCTCTTGCTACAAACTCCTAAGTCAAAAGCTCGTTAGGGCCACGCTTTCAACGGTCTGTTTCATACTGAAAATCAAAATCAAGAGCCAGCATTTGCCCTTCTGTTCTACGCGAGGTTTCCCGTCCTCGCTGACTGGCCTTAGGAACCTGCGTTACCATTTGACAGATTACCAGCCCAGCAAACTCCCCGCCTGACCTGTCGTTCGGGCGGGTCGCACCCACCGGAGGCCGGTTGCTTAGCGCCAAGCCTGGACCCACCACGCGGGGCCGTTTCTCCCGTCTCACACCGACGAATAAAGAAAACGAATGAGATAGTGGTATTTCACACGTCGGCCAGAGCCGCCCACCTATTCTACACCCTCCACCCCTTCATGTCTCTTCACAAGACCAGACTAGAGTCAGCTCCACAGGGTCTTCTTTCCCCCGCTGATTCTGCCAACCCGTTCCCTTGGCTGTGGTTTCGCTAGATGTAAATAGGACAGTGGGGAAACTCGTTATTTCCATTCATGCGCGCACTACTTAGATGACGAGGCATTTGGCTCCCTTAAGAGAGTCATAGTACGCCGCCGTTTCCCCGCCTTCCATTGAATTTTCTTCCTTGACATTCAGAGCACGCTGGCAAAATCACAATTGCGTCAACGCCCGGGTCGCGGACATCGCAATGGCTTCCTGTTTAATTACGAAACAGTCGGATTTCCCCTGGTCCCGTACCAGTTTCCCGAGCCTGCTGTTTGGCGCGGGCCGAGGCGACAACGCGAGGCTGCCGCGCAGCCATGGGACGGTCCCCGACGCGGACCCAATGCAAAGTCCGGGTTCGCCAGTCTCAGAAGGCCGAAGCCAAACCTCGACCGGCTCGCCCATCCACGCGAGGGTCGTGGCCTCTTCCATCCCCGGCCCGCCGACCCAGTCCTCAGAGCAATCTTTTGTCTTCCGAAGTTACGGATCCGGCTTTGCCGCTTCCCTTACCTACATTGTTCTATTGACCAGCGGCTGTTCACCTGGGAGACCTGCTGCGGTTATGGGTATACCTGAGGCGAGGTCACGCTCGTCCCCCGTATTTTTCAGGACCGCCAGTGCACACACCGGACGCCCGCTCCAAACGCTGCGCTCTACGGGCCGCGTCCCTTACTCCCGATCCAGTCGGTTTCAGGGAAACCCCGCCCTCTTACAAAGAAAGCAACTCTTCCCCAACTCTTCCCCGGGGCCCGGCCAGCGTCTCCGGCTCCATAGCTTTTGCAGCTCTGACCCCAAAATGATGGCGGCTCCGGCCTTCAGGTTCCGGAATAT
Organism: Ophioderma brevispina; assembly: GCA_023653785.1. Classification (NCBI taxonomy): domain Eukaryota; kingdom Metazoa; phylum Echinodermata; class Ophiuroidea; order Amphilepidida; family Ophiodermatidae; genus Ophioderma; species Ophioderma brevispina. The sequence continues at coordinate 9,577 of JAMKCH010044636.1, forward strand.
TGACCCGATTCCCTTTCGGCCATGGGGCGCAAACCCACCGAACGGGCGCGCGCCCGCCGCTCAGAGCGGAACTTCCCTACAAAGGCCCCACCCCCCTTAGGATCGACTGACCCACTTGCAACGCTCCATGTTTCAAAAACCACCTAGCTCGGAACCCTTCTCCACGACGCGGCCCTCAAGGCTCCCCTTGAGTATTTTGCTACTACCACCAAGATCTGCGCCGGTGGCGGCTCCGCGCGGCCTCTCGGCCGTCGCTTCGTTGCTCACCACCGCTCCTCCTACTCGTCGGGCGTAACTGCACTGCCGGCCGACGCCCGGTTGAGCGCACGCTCAGCGACATCCATTTTCAGGGCTAGTTGATTCGTCAGGTGAGTTGTTACACACTCCTTATGGCGGATTCCGACTTCCATGGCCGCCGTCCTGCTGTCTATATCAACCAACACCTTTTCTGGGGTCTGATGCGCGACGGAGCGGGAAGTGAAGCGCTCTAACCGGGCGTAACGGTTTCATCCCGAGGACCGTCCTGCTTACCAAGATTGGCCCACTGTGCTGCTCGCAATTTCAATCTGTTGTCCGGCTCTCATTCTCGAGTCCGGACTTCATACCAATTTTAAGTTGAGAATAGGTTGAGGTCGTGTCGGCCCCAAGACCTGAATCATTCGCTTTTAAACCAGATAAACTTGTTTTCAATGAGCGCCATCTATCCGAGGAAACTTCGGAGGGAACCAGCTACTAGAGGGTTCGATTAGTCTGTCGCCCCTATACCCAAGTCGGCGATCGATTGCAGCACTTCAGAATCGCTTCGGACCTCCACCAGAGTTTCCAGTCTGCCTTCAATCGGCTCGGCATAGTTAACCATCTTTCGGGTCCTAGCATACACGCTCTTTCCTCCGCCTCACCGAGCAACGCGGACGAGACGGGGCGGTGTTGCGCCTCGCCCAAAGGGACAGGATCCACCTCGGCCGGCCTACACCGTCCTTTACTTTCATGGCGCCTAGGGGCTTCGTATACGGCCCTTCGACTTGCTGCCCGTTAGACTGCTGGCCGTGTTTGTCCAAGACGGGTCTAAAGGCGCCCGTCCACGTTGGCAGACCCGTGCAACTGAGAGGCGATCCAGTCTTTCTCGACCGCACGAGCGAGCGGGCCCTGAGGACAGTCCCCCGTACGCGGGCCGCACTAGCGTGAGTCCTGGCGCTCCAGCCCTAGCCCGAAGGCCCGAGCAGGCGCGGAACGGGTCCATCTTTCCTTCCTCGCCTTGCGACCGAGGCGGACGGCGAGACTATACTTTCTCTTCCGACCCGAGGAGCCGGATTAGGTACCTGCCTTCGCTTCGCCGCGTCCCATCGGCCGATCAACGGTCCGGTCGCCAACCCCCAAGGGGCGGGAGAAATGCGCGCGACGGGCGACAGCCTTAACCACCCGTCATGGTTCCCCGAGGGGAATCCGCCACGGACGGAGTCGCCGAAGCCTCCCCTTGCTCGAATCTTCTCCCGGCCACATATGCCCGGGGCCCTTCCGTTTCTTCTCGGCAGCTCACGTTTTCCCTATTGAACTCTCTCTCAAAGTTCGTTTCAACTTTCTCTCATGGTACTTGTCATCTATCGGTCTCGTGCCTAGTATTTAGAGCCTTGGAATGAGTTTTACTACCCCCTTCTTTGGGCTGCATTCCAAAACACCCGACTCTTGAAAGCCCAAGGCCACCGGCGACGGGCGTTTGCGGGGTCCTAACACACTCTAGGGATGAGAGCCTCCTTCACAGGACGTCTGCCTCCGCGTCCCCGGTAGCCCGGCTCCTACGCCCATTTTCCCGCACGCCACTGGGACGCGGGGATTCGGCGATGGGCTCTTCCCGCTTCACCTCGCCGCACTGAGGGAATCCTGGTTGGTTTTCTTTTTCCTCCGCTTAGTAATATGCTTAAATTCAGCAGGTGATATCGCTCGATCTGAGTTCGATTCATAAAGACATTGAGAATGTTAGGTGTCGGTTCCTCGATGCAGCGAACGGCCGCGCCGGCACACGCCAGGACGCTTTTCAGCCCCTGAGCGCCTCGGAACCTTTGGGGTCACTTACCTTCACCACCACGCAGCGCTTTTCCAGGCGGTCTGATGGGAATTTTACGCGGTTCAGAACACTTGCGGATTCCCCGCTGTTCCCCTCACCCGACGTCCCGGCCGCGCCTCCTCGGCACGGGACACAGACAGGTTGTGGAGGAGGTTGGCCTTTCATTGACTCCTTTAGCTCGCATCTAGTGTACTCGCTCCGCGCCCGCTTTCACGGGCGCAGGATTACGGATGCGTTGCCTTCGTATCCTCCCGCGTATGCGTGTCCAACCGCATACGCGATTTCTCCGTATTGTTAACTGACCCTCAGACGAACTAGGTCCGGGCCACGGGGGCCCGGACCGCCATTTGCGTTCAAAATGGCCAATGAGCAATGTGTTCTTTCTCTGCAATCACATTGCTTTCTCGCAGCTGGCTGCGTTCTTCATCGGCGCACGAGCCGAGCGATCCCCCACCGAGAATTGTCTTAGTGTTTTTCCGAGGCTTTGTTTTTATCAAACGTCATGGTAAAAAAGAATAAGGTAGGGCTTGGTCTCGACACCAGGAACGAAGCGGCCGGCCCCGAGGCTATCTTTTAAATCTTTTACCCACACAGCCGGACGCTCAACCGGTGGAGGCTTTCCTTTAAAACTGGCCCGGTTTTTACGCCGACGCCGAGTCCCCCCCAGGCTGCCGGTCTCCGCACAGGTCCGTTGTCCCGGGCGTGGTTACCCTGCCTTGCCGTAAGATTTGGGTTTTCGCACTCGAGGCCGCTACTTCGCCGCCCGACCAGCCTTTTCCTGGGACGTCGGACTCGCCTCCACTTTCGCCGGCACACGTCACCAGGAGCTAATATCGGGGTAAGTGTTCCGAGCCTCCCCATCAGCTGGAAAGGACACGGGGGGCTTTCGACTCGCTCTCAGGCGAGAATCGCCCCCGCACATTTTCCATGACGGGCCCGCCCGCGGTGGGAGATGGGTGTCTGGGCCGTGCCATTCAGTCCCCGAAGGGAGTGCCCTCCACCGAGGTGTTTTGGGTTGCACGCGGCATGACCATGCAACTGTGAACCCTTGATGACAACATTTGCCGGTGCGGCTTTTGCCTTGGTCATATCGCAAGTTACTGTTAATGATCCTTCCGCGTTCAACCTACGGAACCTTTTTACGCCTTTTCCTTCCTCTAAATGATCAAGTTTGATCGTCTTCCTCGCCACAGGC
>JAMKCH010044637.1:0-28004 GCA_023653785.1 Ophioderma brevispina
AATTTCAAATATTTGAATCTTTCGGGTGAATCACTGATAGGGTCTTTAATTACCATACTTTAGTTTCCCCTTCAAATTCAACCAGGTTACCGAACTCTCCCTCTAACCTTTCACCAGTTTCGACACTACGTTTAAAAGTTGTAAGTCAACTCTTTAACCAAAACCTACGTACGTACCGTACACAAACGCACATGCACAACTTGCCATACATACATTACTACATACATACATACATACATACATTACATACACACACAACATACGCACATTCTCATTTGAATTTTTCATGTGATTCCAAATTTGGTCATAAAAATTCCAAAATTTGATTATTTTTTTTTTGGGGGGGGGAGGATATTTAAAAAAATGGGATATGAGCATGGTAGTACACATGCAGGCTACAGGGCCGAAAGATTGTGTCGACACCTCAATCTAGCTCTGTATAATTAACCTACATATCAGCCAGATAATGAAGCAACTGCTGGGCGTAAAAAATTGGCTCCACGGTTTGTGCTACACCAGCATTTTTGCAGGACAAAATGAGTGGGCGATTTACTATAGCAACAAATTGTTCTCAAGCATAAATGATTGGCTTTCATGAATGATTGCGGCATTGCGGGTAGGTGAGTCTAGACCAACCGACATAAGCCATTTATGAGTGAATCAATTATTGGCAGGCCTTTTGATGACCAGTTGCATGCACAAGAGTGTTTAAGGTGTTGTTCGATTTATGTCTGGATGTGTTCTCACTTGATCTGAGAGCCGGCCAGGCCGCATACGCAGGATTTTTTGGGGGGGTGCGGGACTTCGAAAAAGTGGACCTTTTTTTCGAAAAAAAAAGTGGACTTTTTTGGTTAAAAGTGGACTAACCCCCTTAAAATGGTCCTTTTGGGACGTTTTGAACTTTTATCACCAAAAGTGGACTTTCTTGTCAATTTTGTCTAAATTTTGGCCTTTTTATCAAAAAATTCAGCAAAAAAGGGGACCTTTGTCCCTTTGTGGAATTTTGAGGGGGGGGGGTGCGGTCGCAACCCCCGCACCCCCCTGGCGTACGGGCTGAGCCGGCACTTTGCACCCCACTCAAGTACCATGGAAACCACTTTGCGGTTTGATGGTAGACGCAATAATGCAATGTTGCAAAGCCCTATTCAATACTGTGCTAATATTGATGGTTAACCACTAAAACGCGGTTTTTTGTTTATATCTGAGGAATGAAAGGATTGAGGGCTTCAAATTTTCAGGACGACAATGAGAAAAATTACGGCCTTTCATTGTATCAAAATCGATACTACTTCCTGGTAATAGGGGGGTCCCAAAGACGATCGGCACACGCACCTTTAAGGGGGAATATATCGTTGGAAGGGCTAAAAACTGAAATCCACAGATTTAAATAAAGGACAAAATTACCTTCTATTGCTTTGTGTTTGACAAAAATCGGAAGCTTCCGGTCAAAAGTTATGGTCAAAAATTGAACTTCGTGAGGGGAATTTTTATGGTGTCTATTGTTTTTAACATCTTTATGATTTTATTGTTTTCAAGCTGCGATGTTAGTTTTTCCACTTAAAAAAATTATATCTCAAAACCGTAATTTTACCCTTGAGCTCTCATTTTCAAATTATCTTTTAAATTCAAGCACTTTTTTTATAATTCATCGTGAAAGTAAAAACTGTGTTTCTAAAACATACGAAAAAAATTAAAAAACAGTGTTTCTAGACTTAATAAACCTATATCTAAAAGTCAATTTTACACGATATGGCATTCACACAAACGGATTTCTCAAAAACGATTGATCATAGAGAGATGGGATAAAATGGCAAATTGGAGTATAATAACTACACTATGGGAATGAACTAGAATATTGCCATTCGCCCCATGGGAATGTTTTTTAAGGGGGCGGGGTCATGGGCACTGGTGGAAAAATATTATTTTTGCTGTCGTGATAATGGACCCCCCTTTAAACAAGTTCCCATGGGGCTAATGGCAAAATTCTAGTTCATCCCATAGGGTACTTATTATACTCCAATTGTGCTTTTTAATCCCATCTCTAGGATAAATCGCTGTTTGAGAAATCTGTTTGCAGTGATGCCATATCGTTAAAATTGACTTTTGAGAGGATAGGTTATAAGTTGGAAACACTGGTTTTTTCTTTTTTGATGTTTTAGAAAACACGGTGTTAACTTTCACTAGAATTAGAAAAGTAGTGCTTAAATTTAAAGATAATTGTGAAAATTAGAGCTCAAAGGGTAAATATTTTTTGAGCTATAGATTTTAAAGTGGAAAACTAAATGATCGCAGCTTTGAAAAAACAACAAATACATAAGCTATTTAAAACCAGAGCATCAATGATGCAGTGGCCTATTAATAAACTTTCTTTTAAGCTAAGTTGTTGGCTCATAAACAATAGCTTCCTCTCCGCTCCTGCCTTATGGCACCCGAAACCCTATCCCCAATGAATGGCACCAAGGTGACATGTGGTCACCAAGGTCACTTGAGTCACGAAATATCACCTCACCCACCCCGTCCCCTCCCAATGCACCTTACCCTGCGCCCCTCGCCATTGCAACCCACCCTGACCTCTCACCGACGCACCCAACCACCTCTCCCGACGCACGGGTTCACCACCTCCCCCCCTAACCTTCCCCCCAAAACCCCACCCTGTCCCCCTTAACAACCCCACCCTTCACTTCCCATCCCCACCCTTCCCCTCCCCAACACCCACCCTTCCCCAACCCTCACCCTTCTCCGCCCTAACACCCCAGCCTTCTCCATGACATGTGGTCACTGAGGTTCTGGGTCACCGAGGTTACATGGGTCACCGAAGTCACGTGGGGTCACCGAGGTCACAGGGGTTCACGAGGTCACTGGGGTCACCGAGGTCACCTGGGGGTCACAGAGGTCACGCTTGGGTCACCACCGAGGTCACATGGTCACCGAGGTCACATTGGTCACCGAGGTCACTTGGGGTCACCGAGGTCTACATGGGTCACCAAGGTCACATGGGTTCACCAAGGTCCCAACCTGGGGTAACCAAAGTCACATGGGGTCACCAAGGTCACATGGGGTCACCAAGGTCACATGGGGTCACCAAGGTCACATTAGGTCACCAAGGTCACTGAGGTCCAATGCACACCGACCCGCTCCTGCCTGAGGCAGCCCTACCCCTCCCCCGTCCCATGAATGCACCAAAGGGTGACAGATCACAAAACACCACCCCTCCCCGATGCACCCTCCCCAATACTACCACCCACCACCTCCCTCCCCTATCCGGATGCACCGACCCGCTCCTGCCTGATCACCCGACCCCTCCCCAATGAATGGCACAAGGGACGGTCACCAAGATCACCTTATACCCCCTCCCCATGCATTTTAAACCCTTTCCCCCTCCCCGATGCCCCCACCCTGACCCCCTCACCTGACACTACCCGACGCACTCCCCACCTCCCACCACCCCAACCTCCCCCAACACCTACCCCAAACTTTCCTCCTAACACCCCACCTTTCATTTCCCCCTCCCCACCACAACCGCCAAGCCCTGTTCTCCTCCCCCACGTACCACCAGCCCTTCCTCCTCCTCTCCTACCACCTCACCTTCCCCCTCCATATGATTCAACACACAGATGTATGGCATTGTCGTTTTCATGTAGTAAAGGAGTGTTGCATATCCGATGTATTGTTTTAAGCGATTTCAGCAATTTGCTATTTAATTAGCCATTTGCCTTCCTAAAGTCCCATGTATCAACAAATTTTGAAGGGCAAAGATGCGCATCATATGGGTTTTGCTTCATTACATATTGCATATCTAATGAAACTGGTTTCCAAAATATAGTGATTATGCAGATTTTTTGCATATTAATTAGCTATTTGCATATTAATTCGCCCGAATCCCAAACGTCTACTCAGGTGGAAAACTCTTTAATATTCGCTTTCATTCGACAAGTGACATCATTATACGACGCCTCCAGATTAACTTGTACACAGCTTTGCGGGAAAGGGTTTAACATTTTGACTGACATAGGTCCAAGGTCATATGAGGTCACCAAGGTCGGGCAAGAGATCACCAACATGTCATCCCACCCGGCCGCCTCCTTTTGTACTAATTACATCATCGTAGCCCTATTACGGAACTTGGCATTCGATATACTAGTATATACTGAAGGCTGATACGATGATTCCCGATGAGGGTGTTACTCAATAACAAATTGTGTTTTGCATATTCATAATGGTTGTCCATCTACTAAACTTTCTGATGTACATACACAATCATTAATTGATGTATAGTCAAAGAAAATCTCAGTAGCAATGTTTCGTTGTTTTTCTTTTATTAAAATCCCAAGATTAAATAATTAGCTTGCTCATTTTATGCCTATAAATTATAATCGGGCGTACCCTAATTATGCCACAAAAAGCAAAATGACTACGGAACATCATTGACCATCCAGAACGAAGTTATTGCCTATACAACAACCGTGGGTAGCAAAACACTGCGAGCAGGGTGCGGCGGCGGCCATGGCGGAAAAAGTGGGAATTTGGGAAGCTTCATTCCCGTAAATCGTGCATCCTCGCGGGCAAGAGGGGGGAGAAAGAATAATTAAATGAGAAGAAAATAAAAAATACAAACGATATAAAATTGAAGTACGAGTAGTTTTTTTTCTCCAAAATTAAGGTGCTAAAATCAATATGAATACATGAATTCCCTAAATGTCGCGTTGGGTTTCCAAGTTTCAATTCACTGATGATAAAAAATACGGTCTGGGAAATTCCCAAGCCAGTCTAAGCTTTCAACCATATACTGATCTTTCATTACTTTTCAGCTCAGCCACATGGTTAATCAAGTCACCCACCTGTAATTTCTGATCACAAATTTGCAATACCGGTGAATATTCTAAACTGAGTGCTAACATTTTGTTTTGTGTCAAATACCACCCGCGTCGGGTGTCCGCGTCGGCCATTTTGGTTAACAGCTTTTTGCAAGCTCAAAGGGGGGACGACGTATTTAGCAATAAAAACACATTGACTTATAATTTCATTTCAAATCTATGTTAGTCATTTCTTCTCTGGTCATTTTCTAAAATGATTTTTTTGAATCATTCTGACTTAATTACCGTTGTTTTTATTTTTTGTTTACTCCATTAACATATGAATGGACGCTATGTTAACTTTGTTGTTTTGGTTTGATCCATTAAGTAACATGGGGGCGATGTAATCCCGATTGCAATGGTCCGCTCCCGGCATACGAATGATGTACTTTGTAGGTTAAATAATAAATTTTTTGAAGCGATGTACTAAAAAATACAACAGAAAATATGAATACTTTTATTTCTTCGATTGTATTTTTTTATTCACGGAAATGAAGGGGATCATAAGGGTTCTGACTGAGTCTGAGAGTGAACTGTACGGTTTACCCGGCATCAATCAACTTTGTTCACAAAATTTTAGACTGCGAAATAATATGTGGCGGCCAAGATCGTTTTACCTGGGAGGTTGGCCCTGGGGAAGCAATATCGTCGAACACACCTTCAGTTTGTGGAATGGTGCAAGTGGAAGCATGTCACCCACTGGTCTGTCGACGCTAGTGCAAGATTGATATCTTTCATTGTTGTCGTTGCCTTTATTCATGAAACGGTAAAAGTAACACTGTAAAGGAATATGTCTAGTAATTACTTTTTTCTGATTAATAAGTGAATGTTTGGGAAGTAAAAGTCATTAAAGCCATAAACCATAGCTTATATTTGGACTTGCCCGAACCACAATATCCTTTCGTTGGCAAAAAAAGTCGAAAGAGAACGAATCCACAAAGGCTTCAAACTTACTTAAACGCTGCTTATATTTGTTCAAATTGATTCAAAATTTATTGTGGTGTAAAATATCAGCTTTGATAGGTCGGCTAATCGCACTTGCTGTGATTACTTCACGATTGCTCGCTTAACACAATTCATATAACGTTTTCATTAATCCGCACCAATACCAAACTGAATATGTACTTATTTAGGATTAAATACCGAAATTAATTTTGTCTCTCAATAAAATTAATGTTGGATTTTTTCTTTTTCACAACTGTTCAAAATCTTGCACTTACGCTTGTGTGTATCATAGCCAACACGGGAGAACATGACTGACACGAGGCTGGCGTGTCACCGGTCACGTGATCCTCAAGGGAAATCCTGGAAAATCCCAATGATTTAAACATGATCCCGGTGTAAACATGATGAAGTTCAGATATTTAATTAGCACTATTTCTAGCCTAACGTTTTATCGTGTGAATCTTTACATGGATAAAACCTTCGGGATATTTTGAGGGCTTCTAACATGAATTATTCATTAAAGTGACTAGATATATATATACTGATAAAATACTATACACAAGCCTTTTTGCTCGACAGGTCAGACCTTTTATTAGTAACACAGTTAGTAAAAGTTGCATGGTGCAGTGCAAGAATCTGAGCCAGCCGGGTTGTAGGTTAGATCTTTGCAGCGCATCATACAGACAGCACATTCATAACACAACCAAATCACTCGGGCGCAAGGATACAATAGCCCGCAAATCCAACCACGGCTCCCACGTAACCCAGGTACTGATATCGATAACAAACCCTGCCCTCTCGAATCTTCATAAGGATCGAAGTATCCGGACACAAGTGCGAATTTATACACTAAAAAATCAGATTCCCCTCTCCCGCAACAAACAACACCTTCAAAATTGACATTTACAGTACAAAATTTCAAAATCCATTTCCATGAGTGGTCATCCAAAAGATCACAGCTTGCAAAACTGTAATTTGCAGAGGAATCAATCAAGCCATAAAAAAACTAGTAGGGCTTAAAAAAACAGCGGCCAAAGCGGCAAATTCTTCCACGCCGATGGCAAAGGCTCTATTAATTACATTAATAGGCCAACAAAGAAAACCTAAGAAATTTCCAATTTCACGAAGTTTCACTTTTTTGACCATAACTTGTGAAACGGAACTCCTATTTTTATCGAACAGAAAAGCAATAACGGGTAATTGTTTTTTTCCTTGATTTTAAATGTGTAGATTTCATTTTTTTCCCCTTCCATTAATATGCCCCTTAAAATTAACCTAACGTTAAATGAATTACATGATCATGATGGAAACATTGATAGAGCAGGAATCCCACAAAGCAACCGGAAATCCACACAGGAAATAACACAGGTGGGATAGAATAAAAAATAGGGTCTTTTTAAAAAAGACAACCATCGCTAGCGAGGATGTTCGTACTTAATAATGTTAGTGAAATACTTGAGATCAAAGGGAAACCCTCTCGTATTAGATAGATTATATAACCACGTATGTGTCGGGTCGGGCATCAACCATGCTCATGCAACACCTCTAATTTTGAAATACCCAAGACCCCTATTGTTTTGCAGTCCCTAGCCACCGAATGTCCCTGGCCTTACACCCATATTCATTTCCGAGGTGAGTGCCGCCGCCACTTTCATACTGTACTTTGGCCAATTTGGCACCCTATTTCCAAGAATGAGCCTGTGCCCTGTGCATCATGCATTCACAAAATGTCTCGTGAACTGTTAGGTATTTCATCAGTCTGACTGGGTTATTTCTTGGTAAAGAGAGTAGTGAACAGACTAGTTATTCAGGTCAACGTAACACTTGTCACAAGGATTCCATACCTGCATGTAACAAATTTGTTGTTTGACTGGTTCCGTATTGGAACCATTGTTGGGTAGTTTTTAACAATCAAATAGATTCTAATATTGAACCACATCCATTGCACCTAATACAAATATTCAACTTACGGAAACCGGTTTTTAAAACAATGCTGTCACTACGGGCAATGAAAATCAATGGCCACAGTTCAATATCTTTTCATTCACAAGTGTATTTAGAAAACCACCCCTGAGTTTTGTGCGTATAATAAATGATACCTAGAATACACAAGATCATTCATTTTCCAATGCAGTACAGTCAACCCACTAATTGTGCCCTTGGTTGATGAGCATATTGTAACATAGGGTTGTGTTATCCTGGGCATTGTACACATAATGGTACCTCCACGACCAGGGTCAATCATCCATGTACATGTCACTACCTGAGAAGTTATCCCTGGTGATGGGTGCTGTCTAGCCAATCAAAAGTTTTTGTTTCTAGCTGCTTAGGAAATGTAAATGATTTCCCCTAGTAGGCATATGCCATGTTTCTGAATTATGCTAGGGTAACTTGCCAATGTTTGGCTTTTATCTACTCTGCTCCGATTTTAATCCAGCTTGCGCATGGAAATAGAGACAGCAGACCCAAATGGTCTCTATATGTGTAAAGGATAATGTAAGTATATAATGCCCTAATGGACTCGTGGAAGACATTGTGACCTCCTCATTTAAATATATGCTGACTCAGAGATTTTTGAAATAGAATTTTTTTGTGTATTTATTAAAAATCGTCAATTAGAACTAAATATGGGGTACATATGGACCTCTTGCCAAGTGTGACACAAACAGACACACAACAAATATGCTGTCTCCATAAGATCTTTCCGATTACATTGAAAACCTAAAAATAGGGTCACAGGCTCAAATAAACATCCAAAAAAGTAAAAAAAATCTCCCCACCCCTGAAATTTTGACAGTTCAACAATCAACATCTTTTTAAAAACATTATGAGATAATTTTGAAAGCGTGTTTATTTACACATATTTTTTACCTCACTTGTGGCAATCGACCCGATCATTGTTGAGTTAGCTCCTTGACCAACCACCCCAGGATTATGAAGTTGCAATAAATCCTTTTGACAATCAAAATAATTTACAGATTGAAATCTGGTGCAAACTCTTCTCTGCAAGACTATACTTTCTTCTACCCTTCTGTAAGAAAAGAGCTCATGACTTAATATAAAACCCAAACACTCACATGACATTGCATTGAAAAAGTTTTTTAAGACCCCACCCGCCCAAATCTAGTTCAATAAGTTATCCTTTCAAAAAAAAGCTATCGTTGTACCTATCTTGCATAAAGTAGACAATGATATTTGCCTTAATGTATCACATTTTAATACACGTAACCACTTTATTGTATAACTCTCCAATGCTATGATCCCATCTTGCCTGAAGTAACAATGCGGCATGCACTTGTGCCAACTTTTAGGGTGCGCATCGTCAAATTACACTGTAACCGCAAGGCAGTACTAAGTTATGCATTGGTCACATCACTTATGCTTCACGAACGTTGACTGCAGACCTTGGAACTCATTTGCCGATGGGAAAAGAATTGGTCACATAATGTCACAGAACACGATTGGGCTTTAATTCGCATATTGAAATACATGGTTCCGATAATCTGCACTCGATCGGTCTCTTCAACCAGACAAAGTATAGAATAAAGAGAAATTTATCATTCAAGTAATTAATTGTGAGAAACTAAAAAGGTTGGTATTCTCAAGGGAGTGTAACTTTAACCCAGGTTTAAAGGTCCCAAATGCAAAGAAACAATTTGATGTGGTTTGTGTCAATCTACAAGGAGGGCCAGAAGCATGCACTTTGGGTTGGTGATGACATCATTTGTGGTACCTTTGATTTAAATCAGGAGTAATAAAAATTTCCAGTGAACGGTGTGAATCTATTCATATGGTACTGACTGCCTAATCAAATAATTTCGCAATCTGTCCATGGTATGTACTCTTTTTTTCGGTGGCCCTGTTTATTGCAATGGAATGTCTCACAAAGATTTGGAGTAGGTTTATCTTCTAATTTCCTGGGACTTCATCCTTCATGGATGGACCCCTTTTTCCCGGTCCTTAATGGATTGGACCCTTTCTGTCCTTCATGGATGGCCCTTTTCCTGTCCTTCATGGATGACCCTTTTCCTTTCCCTGTCCTTCATGGATGGTACCCTTTCCTGTCCTTCATGGCATGGGACCCTTTTCCTGTCCTTCATGGATGGACCTTTTTCCTGTCCTTCATGGATGACCCTTTTAACCTTTCAACATACTAAGAAGTTGAAGGTAATGGGTGAGAAAATTCCGCATTGATGGCCAGAATGGCACCCATGAGGAAGTTTTCTCTCTCACCCATTTCCAGCATACTTTATATTATGTTTTGCAAGGAAAAAGTACTCATTTGTTCTGACCCTGGTTTAACCCTGGTCTAAAGCTTACACTTCCTATAGAATACTCAGTTACATCTCCTAAGTTCATCTAATGTATTCCTTGATTGACCGCCATCTTGGATTGTCCAGTCACCCATGAAAAGGGAGTTAAAGATACTATCAGTGATTTGAAAAATATTTGAAAGTGCAGGAATAGCTTCAACGTTAAAGGATAATTCTGTAGAATTCTCAAAGTTACCACCTTTTCCAGCTGTAGAATTGACAGAAAAGGAAGAAAACGGCATGTTCAAAGATAACGAGTTGCCATTCAATTACGTGTTGTATAAGTGTCCGAACGGACAGTATTACTAAAATCTTCCGATTCTTTCCTTATTAGTTTGCTTCTGGTCCTAATCATTTGCAGGGGATGGTAGGATACCTGTACTTGTTACATCTGTAAAATCTGATTTTTTGATGATTTTTTTCGATTTGCCGATTTAGCAAATCACTGAATGTGTCTTTAATAACCTCTGATTTGTTTTTTTTTGACAGTGGTCCGTAACCCTTTGATTTCAGTGCATAACATCCTTTTAAAAGGTGCTTGTTAAGATTTTAGTCTATCGTGTTCTCTACTAAATATGAGAGCCTGGCACTTTTACACCTGGCTACCAAGTACCGTGGGAAACAAACTTTTGCGGTTTGGATGCTAGATGCGATAATGCAATATGCAGCGTCCTATTCACTACTGTACTAATATTGATGGTTACCATTAAACGGTAAGGTATTTTATCGTGTATCTTTAGAAAGAAATGGATTTGAGTGCTTAAATTTTTAAGGACGACAATGAGACAATACGGCCTTTCATCTGATATCAAAATAGATACGGCCTTCCGTGTAAATCAGGGGGGTCCCAAGAATGAATCGGAACCAGCACCTTTAACAGATAGCTTACAGAAAGGTTAATTTAAACAACCTTTCAACACAGTTACAAATGTTACACTGTACATCAAAAGTTACCAAGTTATACACGAACAAGCTGGCATGTGACGGTACCTCCACTCCACCTCATTCACTCATGACAAACATGGTGGCTACTCTATATAAATTCCTTGTACCATTGAACTTCCTTTAACATGCCAAGCATAAATCTCCTCCCACCCCTATCCCAAAATTACAAACACATCTCACTACCCAATAACATTATTTACACATTCTTTATTTCTCATATCATAGATCATTAGTCTTTTCATATGATTTTTCACAGAACATATTTACAGAGCAACTCAGTAATATATATCAAGTACCCTTTTTTTTATCGATAGAATACTTTGGCATTGTAGGAATGTTTGCAATCATGAGTGTATGATATATTTGATTAGACGAATTTCACCACTATTTGTGATTAAGGTTGGGTGCTTTCCACCTTCAAACCAATGTCCACATCATTTTGAACTGAACATATGCTGAATCTCAATTCGTTTCATTACATCATAAATCATACTCTGCCGGTATTTGCTTTCCTTTTATGACTCACGCAAGGTGAATCATATAATAACATACAAAATGTTAAAGCAGTGGTTCCTTGGTTTATTTTTGAAATGTGACAATATGTATTAACAAAAGAGTCACCTCCACACGTTTTACCAATTACCATGTCAAAAGTCACACGAAAGGACCTGGCATATTTTGCATATAGGGTGCCCTCCAATTTTGGTAAAAACTGAGGTTTACGCATGCTTTTAAATGCTTTACATGTGTTAACCTTCAACTGGAAATGATAAAGTAAACAGTCATGACGTGTGTAAACCAATTTGTGTAATAAAATGACTTATTTTAAGTCTAATTGCTTAATTGCATACTGAAACACAAGAATAAATACATATCAGAGTTGCGCAAATTTCCTGCAAACCCTTGGTCCTGAGCAATAACAGCACATTTTTTGAAGATCGGCCCCCCCCAATTTTCAAAAAATTGGAGATCTTTTTCACCGTTGGTGTTGATAATTGGGTCTAGTAAACTATACCTACGAGTGTAAAGCTCAAAATGTGTACTATGTCATAAAAGAAGCGCTTTTGTAATTAGAATCGGGTCGCTGATTGTAATTTAATGGGCAGAGCTGAAACGTCAAAAGTATGTCCATTCCATGAATAAATAGTGCCACCTCATGATATGACCCTCTAACTTGCCCCCCTTACCGACGGAACAACTAATGGATGAGCGTAGACATGTACATGGTGCAAATGGGTTCCCGGCTATTTCATATTGGAAGAATGTTTCCAGCAGCCAGTTAATTATTATCGGAGACCTCCGATAATAATTATTCAAACTACAAAATTCCTTAATTTTGCGACACATAGAGAATTTTAGCTTTACCATTCCACAGGTATTGGTTTAAAACCAGGGCAACTCTACGAATCTCAAAATATCCAGAAAATTGGGGCACTCTTCAAAAATATGTGCTGTGTATTTGGTTTATGTTTCTTGATTTAAACTAACTGGTATGCTAAATTAACTATTAAAATGACTATCTGTCGCTGATAATGAAGCTGGAAATGACCAGCTGACTTCATCTGAAACTAGGATCCTTCAGTGGCGGTAACAAGCGGTTGGGCAGGGCGGCAGGTTGCCCCCCCCCCCCCCGATGACTTTGGCCGTGGAAAAAATTTGGCAAAATCATGCTAAATCAGCCATTTTGTTCAGCCCTCTGACCGGGAAAAATGCCCTTGTGACCCCCCCCCCCCCCCCCCCCCCCGAGGGAAAATTTTCCCAAGACTGGGAAACTTGCCTCAGAGCGGGTAGGCCCGATACGTCACTGGATCCTTCCAAGTGGCTATTAGAATTCCTTGGTGTAAAACTGTTTAGTCCTCAATGTAAGTCCCAGTTGTCTATTTCAGATACACGGCCGGATTCTTACTAATGTGGTAGCCTATACGGCATCTACACCGTGTCTACCGCGACAGCTACGGCACAGTACACACTGGGGGGGCTAATGCGAGGAGGGGTAGCTGGTGGTGGTGCTGCCAAGCTAGGGCTTACAAGTACACAGTAATGTAGGTAAACAGTAATTGCTGCGTACTCTGCCTGTCCCTACCCCAATGTACTTACCCTGTAGTTGCCCACTCGGTGGAGAGACGGTGGATGTTGTGTAAACAGTACCGGGAGCAGTAGACACGCAGCTGCCACATAGCTACCCCGCAGTTACCACGACGCTATTTTGAGAGTGGATGAAAAATTTCATGAAATGAGGGCGCTATACACTCGGGCTCCGTTTAGCATTTTTTGAACGGGTTTTTTAGGAAAATCATTAACGAAATTCAAATCGGGGCATCATCAAAAACCCGATATTCCCGCACATGTAATAAAAAATGAAGATATGCAAACAATATTTAAAAAAACAAAATTGGCATCGAAAATACGGCGGCCTGAGAGCCGGTGTAACCACGTAGCTACTCCACGACAGTGAAGACAGCCGCTGTGTGTACAATCCGTCTATGCGGCAAAGAATACACGGAATCCTGGCCGCGCGAGTGTACATTAGTGGGTAGGTATCCATGTCTACTCGGTGATAGCATGTGGGGTAACTACCATGAAGCAATTCGTCCCGTGTATTTGTGTCCTTCAATGAGAAAGATTGACTGTTTCTGTATGACATGGTGAAATAAAATAAGCATCCACATGCGATACTAATCTGATGTGTATCAAATAGAGGAAACCATCTTTTGTCCTTAGCGTGATACGATCAGGTGATACAAAACACATTTGACAAGATGTTATCATTCACTGATAATGCATCCGGCCTGAACTCCCCTGAACCAAGAAGTGATTCATAAGCTTTCGCGCATGCTTTGTGCATGCGTAAATCGAACACACCAACTTTGTACGCTCGCGATTACAGCTGTGACTTACCGTGCCTCACACGTTTAAGACTGCGTGGAAGCCTTACATCACTCCTTAGTTCAGGTTGGACAAAGCAATAATGGCCTCGATTGTGTGATTTTAAACCCCAGGCTACCTGCGTAACGTTATCGGCATTCTAAGCATCTCTTTAATGTCACTTGGAAGGCATATCCTGTCAATGAGCAAAACCCAAAAGGTAAACAAAAAATATACGTGAATGGTGACATTTTTTAACACAGAGATATGCAAGCACTAATTTTTGATTGGTTCCTCATATGGCTAAGCTCAATGTTGTGTCGCTGTAAAGACCCAATCAGAACCCTTGTATCATAGGTGGTAGCACCCACAGTGTTAATGATCCACACAGCTTTGCTCCTAAGTTTACACCGCAATGAGGTACCCAACAATAAATTAATGATTTTGCCCTTTTTAAATACCAACCAAATATGGAATATTTAGAATTGACCTTGCAATTTAAAGGTGCAATGAAGATTTTGAGGTCAACCCAATATGTGTGTCAATAATAGTAATTACATTAGATAGACACTCCAATATATTTCGTACCTTGTATTTAATCTACGAAAATATTTTTAAAGAAGAGAAAAAAGTGATTTTGATTTGCTAATATATTTAATATATAACATAGGCTGAATTTTGTATTTGCTTCTATACGAAATTAGAATTTCACATTTTTTGTACCAAAGAAACTTTCTTCAGCTTGATCGCTTTCAGATGGGGATATTTTGTGATGGAAAGCTTTACACTGGTCAAAAATCAGTAATTTCG
Organism: Ophioderma brevispina; assembly: GCA_023653785.1. Lineage (NCBI taxonomy): Eukaryota > Metazoa > Echinodermata > Ophiuroidea > Amphilepidida > Ophiodermatidae > Ophioderma > Ophioderma brevispina. The sequence goes on from JAMKCH010044637.1 coordinate 14,732, forward strand.
ATTTTTTTTTAGTGGCACTGATAGTGAATCTCTTGTTGCAGCAAACTTGGAACAAACCTGTTAATTGTGCAGACTAAACAAGATGGAATGTGAAATTATTTGTTGTAAGCTTAGTCTTTTGAACTTAAGCCACACTTAATTATCCTCCCTCTACACATTATTGCGCACATTCCATTTATCAAGACCTAAACTGTGTCCTCCAGTTCCCAGAGCCAAGAAGCACACACATCAAACAATACATAGATCAGAATTTCTGTTCACATTCATCAAGTTAACATTAAATCTTTTTATGTAATGTATGAATGAATATTGGAAAGTTCAGACATTTTACATTATTACAAGCTTTATTCAGTGGGTAATTTTCATATGAATATGGGCATGTAGAACAGGAACCACAAATTCCTCTTTTCCAAATTTAAACGGGGTTTCCTTTTCTCAGAAACAACTCCAGGATTCCTTTTCAGGATTCAAAGAATCATGTTTGAAAAGAATATAACCACCAATAGGAGCCGATATTCCCATTGTTTGCCATACAAGTTGGCTTCAAGCATACAGGACCCGACCACCAAGTTGACCATTTGCACTAACATTTAGTAACACCACTTACGCTTCAAAATGGTAAATCTCTAACTGAAACTATTTCAATGTAGTTTGCTTCAAATGATATACATGTCTTGAAATAACATTTATAATTACCCCCCCCCCCCACACACACACACTACCACCTATAATACAATCTGTTTGATTGGCTCAATACAGGGCACTACATGAGATAGGCCTCCAAGTAACCAATCAAAATAGTGCTTCTATATCTCTGTGTAAACCATACCACCATTCTTACAGTATCTCTGGTTTGCTCATTACATGATATTACCTTCTAAGTGACCAATCAAATTAGTGCTTAAAAGCATTTTGTGAGAAATTGTTAGTGACCTTAGCATTTTAAAGGCTCTATCAGTGATTCTCCCGAAATCAAAAATATATGAAATTTGCAAGAATAGCTTAAAAATGAAAGATAAATCTGTAGATTTCTCATAAGTTATTTTTTGCAACTTCAAAATTGTCAGAAATGGAAGAAAACAGCAGTGTTCGAAGATATGTATCGCCATTCAATTGTGTGTTGTAGTAAGTGTCCTTATTAGGTGGCTTTTAGTCGTATCACTTGCAGGGTGTGTTAGGATACCTATACTCATTGCAGACATGCAAAAATCTGATTTTTGATAATCTTGTTGATTTTCTGATTTAGCAAATCACTGATAGTGCCTTTAACTCCCATTAGTGGCTGGGGTGTGCAGGGAGGCATGGGACAGCAGAGTGGTAGGAGCCCAACTTCAAAAAAACCGCCTTCTGATGTGAACACTATAATAAGCAATAAAAATTAAATACACCACTAAATTAAATGAAATGGAAATAGGCTCGCACAAAAGTGTTAACCAAGTCACTATTATTGTAAATGGTTTTATTACATGCATAGGTGCTAAATAGAGAAATAAATCTGGTGCATATTTTAGTGATGATAAAACTTTGCTATGGCCAAATCATGTGAAATTGGCACTTTGAGATATACCATACAGTAGGCCTACAACATTGCGGTTGTTTTATGATGTTTGAAAAATTTACGATACGTGTTCCAATTATATGACATTATGTTCTCTAAGTACAAAAGATTGACACTCAAGTATGCTCACTTCCAACATAAATGTGCAGGAATGTTGTGATGTTAATACTGGGGCACTATCACTTAAGATAGAGTCTGTCTGATTGGCTCATTACAGGACATATCATGGGATAGCCCTCTGAGTAACCAATCAAATAGCACTTCTATATCTATGAGTAAACTATACCACCATTCTTACAGTATCTCTGATTTGCTTATAACATGATATTACCTTCAAAGTAACCAATCACAATAGTGCTTAGAATAAAATTACTACAGACTGTCAAAGCAAATGTCCTCCTCCCTGCACTTTTAGTAATTGTCCACTAACATATGCAGTAAAGTACATTAGACAAAGCAAACATTGTTGGTCCCTGGTAATGACTTGAAAATTACTGTGTAACACAATGTGTTTATGTTGTAATACTTTAAAGGTGCATTTCGTGATCCTAGCACATTTATATTTGTTTATGATTCACTCGATAACCTCAAGAAAAGGTTATTTAAACAAATTGTATCACGCTGCCCCATAGGCCACTGTGTTGTGATTTCTGTCCGTATATGGACAGAAAATACAAAATCACAATTTCCTTCTAGAGTAATTATGAACACTTGCTGATAACATCAAAACACACTGTCAGAATCAAATGAAATTTTAGAATTTTAAAGATATCTAGTGAACCATAAACAAAAATGAAGGTGCTAAAAACACAAGTGTCGTCTGCCGTCGCTGTATGTGAATGGGGGCCAAAGGTCACATGAGGTGACGAAGGTCATATCAGGTCACCAACATGTCACCCCACTCCGCCCCTCCTTTCCACCAAGTTACATCATCGTAGCCCTTACGGAACTCACACGGCATGCAATATATTAAGGCTTAACATTTTGACCAGCCAAAGGTCACATGAGGTCACCAACATGTCACCCCACCCTACCCCCTCCTTTCCATCAAGTTACATCATCGTAGCCCTTACGGATCTCATGCGGCATGCAATATATTAAGGCTTAACATTTTGACCACAGACCACACACAGACACACAGATACAGACACAAAGACATACGACCAGAGTAATCCCTATGTGCCTTCTACAATTCTTGCAGACGACACAAAAATGCACCTTTAAGAGCCCTGTATAATAACAAAAATTAGATTTCCCTTTGTTTGATCTTGACTTTCAATATGTTATTTTGTTTTCTTAGTATAATAACACAGAAATTATTTATGTTGCAATTCTTTTAAGGTCTGAACATACATTTGCTCAATTTCCCAATGACGTAAGTGTACAAATAGTAGATTATAAACCTTGGTGTTAAATAAGCACCTAATGAAATTACTTTTCAATTGTGAGCACTAACGACACTGAATACAGCATGTCGTCTCATTAACTAAAATTTTCTTTTTTTTTGTTGTTGACAATTTACATACACACACATCCACTAATATACCCATTATTATAATATGCAATCTAAATCTGCATATGACTTAAATATTATATACAAAATACAAAGGCAAACTTTGTACAAATGTCCATAAATTACATGGTATTGCACTTATCAAAAGAAATAATTACATATGCTATAAACAAAGTATAATTTGAATCTTGTCATGTGGTCTTTACTCAAGCTCGGTACTTTGTCTGACTGACGTATGAGTGATATCATCACTTTTAAGTAGCTATTTTGAGGCATACCTGCAAGTGACTTAAGATGAGTCCCATAGATAAGTCTAGAGTGACTAGATAAGTCTCGAGGATAATAAGTTAAAAATCATTGCCCTCAATACAGGGCCAAGTCACAGGTGAGTGACCAAATCACAGCTGTTTTCCCACGTGCAAACTGTCTCTTTAGCACAATTTAAGCAGTGGCGACCCACATTTTGACAACTGATATAAGTAGGGACATGCAAGGACTATTACCTCTACAACATCAGAAAAAACATTGCGGAGATCTTGCCATAGAGGCCTACACAGGTCGTAATTTATCTGTATAGCGCTCTCTCTATCGCCTATTTTCCAGTGAAAACGTGTAAGTTGGTAAAATAGAGTTTTAAGAAAAATCACATTTGCCTGCACTTAAAATTTTTCAAAGAGGATGATGTTTACAACTTTTTGGGTCACATATGAGATACTTGGGCCCACTTAATGCACTGGAATTACAATGCCCCCCCCCCCCCCCCCCCCCCCCCCCCCCCCCCCCACCCCCCCCCCCCCCCACCCCCCCCCCCCCCCCCTTAAAAAAATTAACCCCCCCCCACCCCCCCCCCCCCCACCTGTGTACTTATTTACTCAATCCATACTTCTTTTTGGGTGAAGAATACAAGACAGGGCAAGTTGTCATAGATATCATGGGTTAAAAAATATCAAGAACAATTTGTCAAGGTTGGTGCACATAAAAAACAATTAGAGTGGAAGTATTCTGGGAATCCATGGAGGGAAAAGGCCTCATTCCATTACTCCAAGTAAAAATATAATTAGATTCTGTGACAGAACCCTTCTGCTGTTTATCTAGTCTAGCATCTTCTCCGAAGTGCTTGTGGGATATTTACTTTGTCTCGTCTGACGTATGAAGTGGCGACGCGCGCCTACACCTAGTGCCGCCTTTCAGTTGCAGTGCGCTTGTGCTTTACCTATGCACACGCTGAAAGTAGGTGCAACTTATATGCCCGCGTCGCTACTTCATACTTCAAGCTGGACACAGTATAGATGTAAGCCAGATACTCAGTTGGTACACTGGGAGTACATCACATGGAGAACCCAATAGAGGGTTTGTCCAAAGGGGGAATCTGGTTGTTTAATTCTTGATGAGTAGTCTGTTTTCAGTCATTTTGAAAAGCTAGTGTTGGCCAATTATTCGGAATCTCGGCAGGGCTCTTCTCCAAAATAAGACATCCGAACTTCTTCCCTCTTATCCCTTTAGGACCTACGTGTTCAAAGATCAGAACTGTTCAATTTTTGTGCAAAATTGTTAAAATTATGCATTTCTATGAACAAATTTGGAATCAGCATTAAAGTGCATTCAAATGAGTCCAAACAAGCCTAGTCTTAGGTCAGTGGTTTTAAGATGGTTTCCCAGATGAGCACTGATAATTCATGAAGCCATCTCAAAAAACACTGACTTCAAAGTGTTATAACCTATACAGAATCTAACAGGGTTACAGAGGTTAAAGGAGAACCCGTACAAACAAAAAATGTAATATAATATACGCTACAAAGTAATTATTAAACACATATCGAGTGGTTTCATGGAAAACGGTAGTATACTAACCATAAAAATGAATTAAAACATTTTGTCCAACCATGCGCTATTTGACATTCGCGCTAGTGTATATGGGATATGTATATATATATATGTGTAATGCGATACGGACGGCACAGTAGAGTCATACACCTTCCCGTGTAATGCTTCCATTCTGTGTATTTAATATGGCATGTATGACGCAAACGTGCCGACCGTGAATTTTAAATAGTGCATGGTCAGCCTAGATGGTTTTTATTCATTGTTTTTTTAAATATAATTCTGTTTTTGATTAAACCAATCGATATATGGTCAATAATTATTTTATAGAATATATTGTGTGATATTATTCCTTGTACCGGTTCTCCTTTAAAGGGCCATGGTCCGATCGCTACTAGCCTCATCCCCAGAACCCCCAGATTTTACCGGAAGTGGTCAAAATTCTGGTATCTGAAGAAAGCTACTATTTTTCTCATTACCCAGTGAAATCTTAGGGTTAAAGGTACAACAAGAGATTTTGAGGCACCCAAATATTGTGTCATAACAGTAATTTCATATAGATTAGACACTCAATAGATTTCTTACCTTGTATCTGGCAAGAGAAATATCTTCAAAGAGAGAAAAAAAGCCGATTTTGATTTGCTTTCATTTCAATATAAAACATAGGCCGAATTTCGTATTGGCTCCTATACAAAATTAGAAGTATGACGATTTTTGTACCAATTAAAGAAACATTTCTCAGCTTAATCCTTTCAGATGGGGATATTTTTGATGGAAAGCTTTACAGTAGTGCAAAAATTAGAACTTTCACATTTTTTAGGGACACCTGCTATGTGAAATCTCTCATTGCACCTTTAATGTTGTTTGGTTTGGAAGTTATGAGTGAAAATGTATTCCATTTTGGTCAACCAATATTAGCTTTACACAGTACTCTATGGGCTTACAAATCACATTTTTAGCTCTCACATCAAACGGATTGAAATATCGGCGCGGAACTTTACAAATGGTGTTTTCGGGTGAAGGTCATTCTATCAAAATGAAAAACTTTATATGTTTTATATCGGGTCATCCCCTTTAACTTGAAAATATGTCTCGGGATTTTTCACACTTGAGTAAATGAAAATATTATTGAATATTTAAACATAGTTACAATTCCACCTTCTTTTTTCATCATAACATTTTGATACTAGCACAGCTGACAAATATTAATGTTTACTTTGAGAAACACAAATGCATAATATAGTAATAAATAGTAATGGTAGTTGAAAAGTTTAACATTATAACACAAGTTGCCTGATGAAACTTATTTCTAAATTACATGGAGAACACATGTAGGAATATAGCTATGATAATATGAGCAATTATTAATGACACTAAGCCCTTATCGTTACAAAACTAATTTTTAGATTAAGTCAAGACAGGGTATTTGAGTAGCGAACCAGTGGGATGAAACTTAGATTAATCCTAGCAATCACCAAACAGAATAGTGGTCATCCCCAGTCCCCAAACTGGCAGCAAGCAAATATGCAAATGAGCTCATTATATGCACAATGGGGACACCACACCACATATGAACCTTGGGCGGTGTTCTTCTGATCAAAGTTTGGCTGCAATTGGCTAACGCGTTTGTTCCAGAAATACAAAAAAAAACAGTCAACTAACCATCAACAACTACTAAAAAAAAACACCAGACACAAAAAAGGAATCTGCTATCGCAAAAATCCCCCATGCACTTTTAAGCTAGAGGGATAAAAAGAAGAGTACTGAACAAAGTTATGTATAGCTGTGCGACCACTATGACTGGCCAACATCATATGCAAAAATGGCTGGGTTTTGCAGGCTGTATTGCTCAACCTACCCAGTATTGCCATTCATTTCCATCACTGATGAGGGTTGGCTGTGCCCCCACCTGATAAAATCTGAGGGGCAGGCCAAGGAAAATAAGGCTATAATAATTAATCAATTACTAGAATGTTAAATACATATATGAAATATTGTAAATTTACATATTGAGTTAGTCACTACATTTCAAATACTTGACTATTCAGTTCTCCCTCATTATTGATACATTCCCCAGGACTGGCCTCTAACTACAAAAATTAGATTTGTGCAAAAATTAGTGAGACTTGGTATGTGAAATCTCTCATTGCACCTTTAATGTTGTTTGGTTTGGAAGTTATGAGTGAAAATGTATTCCATTTGGTCAACCAATATTAGCTTTACACAGTACTCTATGGGCTTACAAATCACATTTTTAGCTCTCACATCAAACGGATTGAAATATCGGCGCGGAACTTTACAAATGGTGTTTTCGGGTGAAGGTCATTCTATCAAAATGAAAACTTTATATGCTTATATCGGGTCATCCCCCTTTAACTTGCAACTACTGTCCTCGGGATTTTTCACACTTGAGTAAATTAAAATATTACTATGAATTATTTAACATATTACAAATCACATTATTTTTTCATCATAACATTTTGATACTAGCACAGCTGACAAATATTAATGTTTACTTTGAGAAATCACAAATGCATAATATTAGTAATAAATAGTAATGTGTAGGTGAAAGTTTATACATTATACACAATTTGCATGAAACTTATTTCTAAATTACATGGAAGAACAATGTAGGAATATAGCTATGATAATATGAGCAATTATTAATGACCCTAAGCCCTTATCGTTACAAAAATAATTTTAGATTTAAGTCAATACCAGGGTATTTGAGTAGAGAACAAGTGGGCTGTAACTTAGATTAATCCTAGCAATCACCACAGACTAGTGGTTCATCTCCATGTCCCCAAACTGGCAGCAAGCAAATATGCAAATGAGCTCATTAATATGCACAATGGGGACACCACACCACATATGAACCTTGGGCCGGTGGTTCTTCTTATCAAGTTTGGCTGCAATTGGCTAAAGCGTTTGTCCGTCCAGGATATACAAAAAAAAAACAAAGAAAACAGTCAACCTAACCATCAACAACCTAACTTAAATTAAACACACAGACACACAAAAGGAATCTGCATCGCAAAATCCCCCATGCACTTTTAAGCTAGAGGGATAAAAAGAAGTACTGAACAAAGTTATGTATAGCTGTGCGACCACTTATGACTGGCCAACATCATATTGCAAAAATTGGCTTGGTTTGCAGTCTGTATTGCTCAACCTACCCAGTATTCCATTTCATTTCCACACTGAATGAGGGTTGGCTGTGCCCCCACCTGATAAAATCCTGAGGCAGGCCAAGGAACTAAGGCTGCAATAATTAATCAATTACTCTGAATGTTAAAATACATGTATGAAATTATTGTAATTTATATATTGAGTTAGTCACTACATTTCAAATACTTGACTATTCAGTTCTCCCTCATTATTGATACATTCCCCAGGACTGGCCTCTAACTACAAATTAGATTTTGTTTAAAAAATTAGTGAGACTTGGTATAAACCTTGCTCTGGAGTTATTATGGTTATTAATTGTCATTATGCCAACACTATCATAGCTATATCACAATAACACAGCCTAACTTAAGTTCTCAAAAAGAAGAATTCATCATCCCTGTAGCTTCCATACAAATTTCATGGCAGAAATCACAACCTCCTTTGATTCACAAACTTGCAACACTTTTTTCATATTTACATTTGCAAGTGCAGAATTCTTGCAGCAGGCAGCCTCAGAAATACAACTGCCAGTAACTGATTTCTAATGAGGGGACAGAACAAATATTTAAAGTAGCAATACTGGTTTTTCTCAATCTTACGTTGCAGTCCTGGTTTAACCCACACTGAAATCCTGGTTTAACCCACACTGCCAAGCAATGTTTGTGAAATTTTACATAGTGTTTTCGTGATAATAACCAACATCTATTTTCTTTTCAAATCACACATAAAAACCACATACTACTTTGTATTTTACCTGCGTTTAAATAGTACAATTGTTTCAAAATTTTTAAAAGGATGTGCAGAAGGTCTACGTTGCTTTTCTTCGGCAAAGGTATAATTTTAGTTACTATTCCTTGAATTTGGAAGGTTGTCATACAGAACTATGGATTACTACATCCTTTGTTCTTGTGAGTTGCCGGGCATTGTTAGACAAATGCATGAATAGGGTGCTTGACCATGATATAGAGGTGCTGCCTAATACTTTATGTAACTTTTCTTCAAAGAAGAGATGCAAACAGATGTCCTAGTCCATAAGTTCATTCAAGAGTAAGGTGAAATCTTCAGCAGTGGGAGTATGGATTACAGATGGAATAGCCCATTGGGTAACTACATTTGAAATACACACCCCTTCTGTGGAAGATTCTAGTTAAGTCTTCTGCAGTGGAGTATGGATTACAGATAGAATAGCTCATTGGGTAATTATAGATGAAATACACATCTCTGAAAAATGCTAGTTAAGTCTTCTGCAGTGGAGTATGGATTACAGATGAAAGTAGCCCATTGGGTAACTACATTTGAAACTGCACACCCCTCGGCAAAAAAAAATACTAGTTAAGTCTTCTGTAGTGGGAGTATGGATACAGATAAAATAGCCCATTGGGTAACTACTTTGAAATATACACCCCTTCTGTGTAAGATCTAGGTAAGTTCTTCTGCAGTGGAATAGCGATAACAAATGGGAATAGATCATTGGGTCAACTACATTTGAATACCACACTCCCTCTGTAAAACAATTAGAATTAAGTCTTCTGCAGTGAGTATGGGTTACATGAGGAATAGCCCCCATGGGGGAAACTAACTAACATTTGAAATACCACACCCCTTCTGTGGAGGTTCTAGTAAGTCTTCTACAGGGAGTATGGATTACAGATATAATAGTCATTGGGTAACTACAGTGGAAAATGCATACCTTCAATCGGTGAAGATTCGAGTAAGCTCTTACAGTGGGAGTATGGATACAGATAGAATAGCCTCAGGGGTTCTACATTTGCAATACACACCTTCTGTGGGATTTGGGTAAAGTCTGCTACAGGGGAGTGAGTATTTCAACATGGATTAGTTCACTGGGTAACTTCATTTTAGTACTCAATAATAAATCCTCTGCCATAAGATTTAGGCAAGTCTTCTACAGGGGGTATGTATTTCAAATGTAATAGTTACTGGGTTATTTAAATTTGGTAACTCAAAAAACCTCTGCAGAAAAGTTTAGACAAAAGCCTTTCTCCAGGGGGAGTAGGACAAGGAAACTAAATTAGCCAAATTGATGAAATCAATTAAGAGGTGGGGGTTCAACCCCCTTATGTTACCTGGAATTATGTTAAGTTGTGGCAGTGTTATACTAAGAGAACTACCCCTTATTTGGTATAAAGCCTCTCATTTGGCTATAATGCATCTCAAAATCATTACCTTGCAACAAAGCTATGCCACTTATATCTTTACAAAATGCACTGTTAAATTAATCATTATCTACAATTAAGTACTATATCCATGTCAACACTAAATATACAATATAAGATGTCATTATTTCTTATCACCCCCCGAGATACAGTTTGGGACTGTTATACACAAGATGAGCTCATGTTATTTGCCCTTGTATTCTGAGGACCACAAAAATAGTTAGATTTGTCAGGATTACTGGCCCATATAGTTTTCAATTTTTCTAGTCCATAAATACACCGGTGTAGAACGGAACATATTTCTCAAATGACATAAAGAAATGATAAAGGAAAAAATGAAAACTAATCATCACACGGCGAACTCGTATTTAGCGATGACGTAAAATATGTCCCCGCCGAATGTTGCGATCACTAACAGGCACTTAAATGCAACTTCAAAACACTCCATCCCCTCCCCAATACCCCGCAAACACTCCACCCTCTCCCCAACACCCCGCAAAACCCACGCCCCTTCAAAACACCCCCGCAAACACCACACCCCCTCCTAACACCCCTCAACACCCCAATACCCTGTTAACACACCTCCCCTTTCGCCAACACCCCGCAACCCACCATTCCCCTCCCCAACACCCCGAAACATCCCACCCCCTCCCCAACACCCCGCAAAAACACTCCCACCCCCTCCCCAACACCCCGCAACACTACCACCCCTCCCCAACACCCTACAAACATCCCACACCATCCCCAACACATACACATCCCACACCTCTCCCCAACACCATACAACACTCCCACCCCCTCCCCAACACAAGGCTAACACTCCACCCTCTCCAAAACCCCACAACACAACCCCCTCTCAACACCCCGCAACACCTACCTCCCCAACACCCCGCAAACCCAAACCCCTCCCCGACACCCCGCAACACACCCTACCCCCTCCCCAACACCCCGCAATACCCAACCCCCTCCCAACCCCCGCCAATCCACCCCCTCGCCAACACCCCGCAACACACCACATCTCCCAAACAGTCACCCCTCCCCTATAGCATAAGTAGCTCATGTAGCGACAGGAATTTTGCTATCCGATGTACCATTTCAGAGATAAGCAATTACGCAATTTAATAGTTCATTGGCATACATAAGCAGAATATATCACATACTTTCAAATGGCAAAAAAGATGTGCCTCATGATAGGCTTCATGCAGCGCAGGGAATTTGAGTATCCGAACGTACGGTTTCAAAAATATAGCAATTAAGCTGATTTTTGCCATATAATTAGCTCATTTGAATACTCAATTGCCCGAAATACGCCCAAATCCAATCGGGTCGAGAACTCTCAGCCCGCTTCCTTCACCAAGTTACATCATTATACGCCTACGGAACTCCAGAAACTTGTAAACAGGCCTTGTCAGGAAAATTCTCATAAATGATGCAAATTTAGCTACTTAATTAGCATATTTACGGCCACAATCTAATCAGGTCGAGAACTTATCAGCCCGCTTCTTTCCACCAAGTTGATTCATTGTCGCCCTTACGGAACTCCAGATAAATCGTATACAACATGGGTTAAAATTTTTGTCACAGACGCCGAACGGACGGAACGGACGGACGCTGCTCTTTCATAGTCCCCGTTCCGAACTCGTTCGGCGGGGACACATTAACCACTTCTGATGAAAATCTTCACGAGGCACGGCCAGGTATTTAAAGGTGCAACGAGAGATTTTGCGACATCCATGTAAGGGTCATATGTAGTGATTTCATATGATTAGACACTCACCCAGGATTTCTTACCTTGATTTTGGTAACAGAAATGTCTTAAAAGTGAAAAAAACAAGAGGTGATATTGTAAGCTATATTTCAATAGAAAAACAAGGCCGAATTTCATATTGCTCTAAACAAAATATTCACAAATTTTGTACCAAAGAAACAGAATTTTCACATTATTAAATTTAAACAAAAATATTTTTGATATAAAGCTTTACACCAGTGCCAAAATCAGAATTTTCACATTTTTAGGACACCTGTTATTTGATCTCTGGTGCAACCTTTAATCTCGCAATTTGGAATATTGGTGCGTTGCCAACGATGCCTCGGTGAGGAAATGTTTTCTGGTGCATCAGGGAAAAAGTCAACATCAGAGGTCGGTGCGCAATACAAATATTACAAAGGTAAACACACTGTGACCATTTAGTTTGTCAATTAATGGTGAGCATAAGTAACCTTTGCTTTCTTTCGATCACACAAGCTCTTTCATCGAGTCGTTTTCAACATAACAATCTGTGTGTGTTAATACAAGGAGGTTGGATTGCGAGGTCAAAATGGCACTGGCAGGGAAACTTTTGGCTGCGCAACGTATTGTGAATGTTGGAATTAGATCCGGGCAATAACACATTTGAAAAATTTGAAACAATTACTTTGAGCGGATCTTAGAACGGTTGGACCACACTTTTTATTTAAAGGGGTCTAGAGTATGTTAAGCTTAAAAATGTCATTAGATTGAAACTACTTTTGATGTGCCTGTATCCCTAAGGTCAACAGATGTACCAAGTTATCTCATCCAGCGTTATAAAATGGGCATTGACTTGAAACTGCGAAAATCTGTAACCTACCCATTCTGGCCTCATTTATCACATACAGTGGCCTACAACAAGCAACTCGGCAGAACAGTTTTAACATACTCTACGATTTCAGAGGACAGCTAAAACATCTAACATTCCAGGTCTTGGGGCAGTATTTTAGGTAATCCTAACACATTAACACACTGCAGTGTTAGCAAATGTTAGCTTTCATTTACGACTAGTAAGGTGTTATTAAGTGAAACACATGGTCTCAGGAAGGGCAATACCCTTACCATAGTTACCACTCTCACCCCCAGAGTCAAGTCCCAACAATGCACAAGTTTTGGGAAATTTCCACCTCAATGAAAGTCATGTTAATCCTATTCTTAATCCATAAAAAACCATGACTTTTACACTCATTTTTAGCCCACAAGGTGCAATGTTTAGGGAATTTTTTGCGTGATCATGAAAGGTCCTA
>JAMKCH010044638.1:0-12464 GCA_023653785.1 Ophioderma brevispina
AATAGGACTTTGTAAAGCCTCATCAGAAGGAATAATGGTCATTCTGTGCAGCCAAATCTGAAGGTTCTTCTTGCCAGTGGAACCGGCAATCAACGCTCCGTAAGCGGTCCAGAAAGAACTACGTAAAGCAGAGCAAGTTCATCTTAACACCGCGGTCTTTGAGTCACTTACACTAATGTTTTTTTTTTAAGAAATGTTTGTTCCTTCAATCAAGCAGAAACGTCGTGATTCCTGTGGAATTGTTGCCCTTCAATTTAAAGGTAAGCTAGTTTAGTTTTGCCCAAAGAGAAAGCCGGGCCGCTTAGGAAGCAATATCAGTCTGTTGATCAGCAGAGACATTTTTTCAATCATTCCTGCTTGTGCCCTAGTCCGTTCCCAAAGATTCCTGATCTCGTTATCCATACCCAGGGCATAAAGCTTCTTAAAGACATCTTGTCGTAACTCGTAAATAAAGTCTGCAGGTTCTGATGGTATACCCCGATAGGGCCTCAATTATGTACTGAACAAGTGGCACCCATCTTTCAAACCATCTTTTTTCAAAGTGTCCAGACAGGTCGTCTTCCTCGTGACTGGCGACAAGCAAACCTAAACTGATTCTACGATCGGCACCTACCAATCAATAGCGCTACGTGTTGTTGTTGATAGTAAGTGTATCGCTTACTAGACATGAGTTTTGTTAAGCTTACGTCAAATACGTCTTTCGTTTTCCTATGATGTGTACAATGTTATCAAAACTTTATATAACCTGCGCCTGGTAGAGGTTGGAGAGCATGCACCCACACGTTAGAAAGATAAAAACTGTCATGTTCAGAGAATGGAAAAACACCATACACGAGATTTGAATTGCCGAAATGTAACAATCTCCGTTCATATCGCACGGTCAACCATTTGCAAATCTAAACACTACCTTTGAACACTCAGTCACTCTGTAACAATCACCGCTTTGGTGAGCATGTTCTTCAGCATTACGTGATTTCAATGCTCATTACGAACTTGGTTTTCTAACATGATTCTGTTAGGATCGGGGAATGTACCCCTCCCATGCTCCCGGTTATGACTTGTCTGAACTTTCTCGTGTAGTTCTAAAAGCGGGGGTGGTAAGTGGAATCCTTTCAAAAGATCACTAATTTACGTCGACTCCTCTGGTTTTAATTCATTAACTTCTAACACTGTCGGTAACAATCAAAGAACACGAATTCAACGCATCTTTATTTATCGTCCGTATCCTTCCCTCGCTCATGCGTTGAAGACCTCCGAGTTCTTGGATGATTGGAAATCTCGTTGATGATGTGTGCTACCCCATATAAGACCGCGTTATTTGGGTGATTTTAATGTTCACATTGTTGCCTGATAATGGGATGCCAAGAATCTTAGAGATCTTTAGAGATTTTCCAACGCTGGCTACCATCAGCCTGTTGTAAGCCTACTCCATGTCCACGTCAGACACTGCTGGATTGTTTTCCCGGCCTTAGATAATCTTGTTCACGATATTAAAGGTCCTTCCTCGTCATACAACCTTGCGTACTCAGACCATTTCATAGTAGCTTGTAACTTGATGTTGATAAGCCCCACCATTAAAGATTACAACTACATCTCGTGAATATGGCAAATTGACATAGTCATCTCGTTAATATGCTTCATGACCAATTCATTGATTTTCCTCTGAGTGACGATCCTAACTTTCTCACTGAGTGGTAACTAGGGTAAGACTGTCTGTTCTTGATGAGGTCTGTCCACCTCATCACTAAGGAGCGCATTGTCAAGCATAGCTTCCTTGGTACACGATAATATTCATGCCGCTAGACGGGTCCATCGTAAACTCGAGAGAAAGTGTAGACAAGTCATTCGGATGAGGATCATGGTTTATTTATTGCACAAAATAACATGTTTGCAATTGATAGTTAGTCTAAGATTGCTACTATTCTGATAAATGTACCAATGCTAGTGGAAAGACATGTATGTTACCATCATGGTCTTTTAACAACCAAAAAGGTCTCCCTGATTGTGATTCTAACAAAGATCTAGGGGGGGGGGGGGGGGGGGGGGGGGGGGGGGGGGGGGCCAATAGTTTTTTAAAACTTTTTCATGCGAATGTTGAAAATAGCAGGGCTACAAGTTGTCTCTCAGCATTCTATGCAAAGGTTCTCAGGCTAATGCTACCTATAGTAGTTCTTTTAACGATTTTAAGCTCCTAACATCTGCTGACGTTGAAAACTATAATCGGTTCCCCACAAGTCATTTTGCTTGACACCTTTCCGTCGTGGCTTGGTCAAGACAATTTTGCAAATTCTCTCCCGGTCCATCACGCAGATTGTTAAACTTCCTTGCTTCCTGTGTTTTGCACGGAATCTTTCAAGACTCCTCATTAATCCCTCCTTAAGAAAAGCACTCCTGATGTGAATGAGTTACAGAGCTATAAGACGTTTCAAACATTAAATTTTTATCCAAGGTCTTGAAAAAGGGCGTCATTTCCCATGTACTGGGACTATGTCTACGGCACAACCTATCCGAGACCTTCAGTCTTCGTACAAAAAAAATCATAGTAGGATACCGCTCTCATCAAGGTGCAGAGTGACATTCTCCAGTCCTTGTAAGCTGTCTTCATGGTCCTTCTTTCACATGCCGGCGTTTTTGATACGGTCGATCACACATATTTTTAGCAAGACTGCGAATCATTTTGAATGGTGGTCGATATTGTCTGTTTTCTTTCAAACTTATCTAAGGAATCGACTACTAGAGGTTGTTGTGCCTAATGAATTTTTCTTCTGAAAAGGTCTTGACATCTTCATTACTGCAAGGTTCAATAATTGGATCCCGCGGTTTTTATTATGTATACCACCCTGTTTCTGAAATCATTCGGAATAACGACATCTCCTTCCATGAATACGCTGACGAATTTTCCAATTATATACGCCGAATTCGATCCTAAGGTTGATGGAGATTGTCAGCGTAGTCTTGAAAAACTGTCCAGTTGCATTTCACAGATCAGTAATTGGATGTCTCTACTTCCTCAACTAACAAGACACAACTGAGGGGGGGTTTTGTCGTTATTGCTAATCCTCGTGTTTTACCATCCTTATCCAATTTGGTTGACAATTGGTGAATTAAGCCATATACATTCCTGTCGGTCAAGAACCTGGGCGTTATCCTTGATAGTCTTTAATATGTCGTATCATGTTAATTCTCTTGCAAACAGTCAATTTCCAATTAATCTCTGGCGTATTCTTTGCTTATCTCAGGAAGCATGCCACCACGCCGTCAGGTGACTGGTCGTATCCCGGCTTGATTACGCAAATTCCCTTATGACTTGTTTGCGCCAAGTCGATCTTAACCACCTTCAACGCCCCAAATAAGGCCGCTCGTTTGGTTTTTGCATGTGTCGGACCGGTCCACTGCTGCTTGAATGGACATGCTTCTTTGGGCTTCCCTGTTAAACAAAGGATTTTGTACAAAATTTTCTGTTCTTATGTTCAAATGTATTCCTTGCAAGGCTCCTCCATATCATGCCCGTAGCCATGAATTTATGTGGGTGGTGCGGGGGGTGCGGATATTGCCAGAAGTGGACTTTGCGTACGCAACCAACAATTTTTTTTCGCCGGTTGACCGCAATTTTTTTTTCATTTTCACCGTCGTCTCCAAATTCTAAGACGGGGGGGGGGGGGTTATAATGAATCTATATAACACCAGGAATGCATATGCAATAGTATTAACTCTACTCGTATGCAGTTCACAAACATGGCGCCAACCTTACAACAACAAAATTTTAGGCAAGCGACAAACGTTAAACTCACAAGCCGGACCTTAAAATGTAAACAAAGCGGACCTTCAATAAAAAGCGGACCGTTGTCATTTTTGGGGGCGGTGGCGTCGCACCCCCCGCACCCCTGGCTACGGCCCTCCATATCTTCAGAACTCATTCAATTTTATACTGAGCTTTTTGCGACTGAAAACAGACCAGACTCCCGCCTTTCTAACGATACCACGCGGCTTTTGGTTCCACGGTCGAAACGAAAGGCCGGAGACCGGTCCTTTGTTGTTGCGGCTCCCCTCATTTGAATGGCTCCCTGTTGATCTAAGAAAATCTGTGTCTGAGCCTGTTTTCAACCGTAATATTAAGACCCACTTATTTCAGTCTCAGTTGTAAGTTGCCTTGGCTGCTTTTCTGGCTTTGCGTATTTTGTGTATGGTTTTTGTCTCGCCTGACTTTTGTTCGGCAGAGACTTAGTATCACTTTTCTGTCTGTCGTCCTTGTCGTCTTTCTGTCTGTCTGTCTTCCGTCCTTCTGTCTTCTGTCTGTCTGTCTTCTGTCTGTCTGCTGTCTGTCTGCCCTGACGTCCGTGTTTCACTGGCTTGTGTACGATTTATCTGGAGTTCCGTAGGCTCATTATGATGTAAACTTTGTGGAAAGAGTCTGGTCGCCACTATTTTCTCGACCTGATTAGATTTTGGGCGTAAAATATGCTCATTAAGTATCTTAATCTAATTGATATTAATAAAGAAAATGTTTCCGCAAGGCTTTTGTACAAGTTTTCTGATTTCCGTACGGCGTATGACGATGGTTAACTTTGTGTAAGGGAGCGGGCTGGAGAGTTCTCGGGAACTGATTAGAGTTCCGGGCGTATTTCGGCAAATTAAGTATTCAAAGGATCTATTAATATGCAAAACAGCGTAATTGTATAATTTTGAAACGGTACATTGGATACGGAAAATTCCTTCTCTCTGCATCAAGCCTTCATTGTTCGCCTCTTTTTTCCAATTTGAGCGTGTGTGATACAAGCGGCTTAGGTATGCAAATGAGCTAATTAATATGCGTACTTTATGTATCATCTGAAACCGTACACGGAAAGCAAAATTCTTCGCTGCTGAAAGAATACTATGCCATGTCATGCCTCTTTTTGGGTGAATCATAATTGGTCAAAGTGCCTGTGGCCATAAAGTGGCATTTTTTGATACAATTGAGCTAAGTAATATGCATATGGCGTCTCACTGAATGGTACATTGGATATGCAAAATTCCTTCGCTACATTGATACTTCTATGCCGTACATCTTTTGTATTAAGCACAATTGCGCGTAAAAGTGCAAGTGGATCAAATAAAAGGGCATTGTTTGATGCACTTGTCTAATTAAATATGCGTATTGCTGTATCGCATAAATGGTACATTGGATTGCAAAATTCCTTCGCTACATGAGACACTATTGGCTAACCATCTTTTGTGTGAATAATAATTTGTCAAAATGCATGTTGGGGCACGTTAAAGTGCATTCTTTGATTAATTTAAAATGCAACTAATGCTATTATGCTTGGTCCATTTCAAACCAAATTTTCTCAGGTTGTCAATGGTCAGTGTGAATACTACACCTTCAAAAAAATTTGATTCAGGAGTTTTAGTTACCTTACAATAAATTAGGTCCGCATGTGTTTATTTGCAGTATAATGCTGTGTGTGATTTGGTGGTGTACAAAACACGTGTACGGCAAAACAAGAAGACTTATCAAAAGGGGGGGGGGGGAGTACACCAAAAAAAAAAAAAACACGAACAACGGTATTAACATCAATATATATATGCTATTATCATTGCCCATTTTTTCATTGAAATGGTTTTTCTACTTCTGGTCATCTTTTGGGTTGGCAGCCTGTTTACATTCTTGGGAAATGTGAAAATACGCAACAATTTGGTGCATTTTCGCACTTTTCTGGACCCCGTAGGCGACGCAAATTTAAAATGTGGTCACATGATTTTTGCCAAAAATATGTTGCCAAATGAATAAATTTTCATATTTTACGAAATTTGTGAATTTTAAGGGATTTGTGGCCTATGACTTTTCATGATTAATATCTCTACAATGGAAAATGTTGTGGCCTGGGGTGGTGTCAAATGAAGAGCAGGGAATAAATAAAGAATACTATAAATGCAAACCCGGGGGGAGCTACTCCTAAACATTCTTGGTTATGATTATGTTGGGGACATTCAAGATTAATATCTCCCAAACGGAAGAGGTTGTGAACTCTATGGTGGTATAAAATGTAAAGAGTCGAAAGTATAGAATACTATAAATGCAACCCGGGGGTGCTACTCCTAAATATCTCTTAACTGGTGCCTATGTGGGGGACCTTTTCAAGATTAATATCTCCACAAGGAAAATGTTGTGACCCCTAGGGTGGGGAGATGTAAATGAAAGAGTGAGAGGTATAGAATTTCTATAAAATGCAAACCCTGGGGGTGCTAATCCTAAACATCTTAGTTTGCTCTTGTTGAGGACTCTCATGATTAATATCTCCACATATGAAAATGTGTGACCCTGGGGTGGTTGGCAAATGACTGAAAGAGCAGGAAGTAAAAGAATACTATAATGCAAAACCAGGGGTGCTTCTCCTAATCATCTCTGACTTATGCTCGTGGGGGGGGGGTTCAACTTGCAATATTAAAAATATCTCCACAAGGAAAATGTTGTGACCCCTAGGGTGGTGTCAAATGAAATAGTGGGAAGTAAACTATTTAAGAAATTGGAGTTTATCTGGTTCACAACTTTTTTTGGAACCCTGGACTCGCACAGTTGCACGCTGTTTGTGCTGCTTTTTGTCTTACAATTAGCGCGAAAGCAGGCGAACCTTGTGGTTCGAGAACCGCCTTGTTGTCTCAGGGATTTTGTTGCATCTTCTTTTGTAAAGCGCTGTGTTTCTTTGTAGAGCGCTATATAAATGTGTTGTATAATAATAATCAAATTCTGCCAATTATCGGTCACTGACTTCAGTGGTCACTCACTTTAGTGTCTCACTTCAGTTTGCTGCAATGCTCGAGCTCGTATCCTACGTCATGTCAGGAGTCCATATATAAATTGAACGTCTGAGCCCACGCACAGCGGGGCTTTCCGTGCCGGTAGGTCTTGCGAATCCAGCTAATACTACCATACCTCAATCTTCAGTTCTGTGTAGAAGAAACAAAACAGTATTTTCGTTGGTGCGTTGTGTTGGATTTTTTTGCAAAAGCCTTCTACACGTCCCCTCAGAGCTTCTTCGTCGGCTAAATATTTTGGAGTTGAATGGCCACTTTACTCATCTCTAGTTCTTATCAGACAAGACACATCTGTGGTGGTTCAGTGACATCTTATCCATGTCCATGTCGATTCAGGAGTTCCACAAGGTACTGTTCTCGGACCCTTCTGTTTTTAATATATATAAACAAGCCTCCAGAAACATTCCTCCAAGTTCTGCCTCTCTGTGGCGGATGACTGTGAGTTTTCGCCCAATCAAAACTCCTGAAGACATGCTGGTTCTCCAGAAAGACTTCAGCAAACTATAACAGTGGGAGGGGCAATGGCAAATGAAGTTCAAACCAACAAAATGTAATGTCATACGATTCACCAGAAAACCTCAAACAATTCACACTCTTAAACACCCTTTCCGGCCATCAGCTTGAGGCAGCCTGTTTCTAACCATAAATACCTTGGTGTAACGAGTCGAGCGACTGAGATGGAATATAGCTACACATACACGGTATATTTACTTAGATCAATTACATATATCTTCACCAAATTGAAATTGACAATCCATCAACACCTTTTTTTCATCACGGACGACGTGCATTACTTTTATATTGGTTATCACATATAGTACCATTTTTCACCAAATGAATTGTTTTGACATTACCATTTAATGGTCATTGTAAGATTTTTTTTCAATATGGTTTAGGTTCCTGTACATGAATAACAGACTTGAATAAGTATATGAGGTTTCCAACATTTTTTGTTTCAATTTTAATCAATGATTTTTTTAACTTCTTAAATGCCAAAAAAATCCCAAATGTTTTAAAAATGCCTAAAATTTGCCAACGTTCAAAATAATTTTGTCCAGGTAGTATGCATGTTTACCAACTAGCATGATATGATCTTACTTTTTACTAAAGTTTTTAAGATGTCTCCATTGCATCAATTTTATTTAATTTTCCCAAATGCAAAATATATCCGTCCCGTGAATGTTGAAAACGTCCGTCCGTTATGAAAATTTCTTTACATCTTGTCTCAAACATTAGAGCTTGGTTAGAAATATTTGACACACAAGGCCACTAGTTGCAATGGTTAACTTTTGTGGTTGAAAGTATTAGCAGTGTCAAGGTGGTTTAGATATCGTATAAATAAAGATTAATAACCCACAAAAGTCAACCCCCAAATTTTATTTCGTCCGTCCGTGGATGGTTTGACAGTTTGGTGGCTTTTTTTTAGTATAGTAACCCATGGCAACCAACTTTTATAAAGTTCAACACACACTTCTTGGCAGTACCTCTCACAGTGAGCCACAGAATTCATTGGCACCTCTTTTATTATTTTTTATGCAAGGCTTTTCAAACTTCAAAATTTGTCAAATGTCCGTCCGTGATCAGGTTTTGAATTTTAACCCTACCTACAGGCTGGAGAGTCCCGCAATAGCAGCTGTCCCGTGTTTTTTTTTTGTGTTGTTGTTGGTTTGTTTGGTTTTTTTTGGAAGGTGGGGGCACCCGACCAAAATCCAGGAACCCTCCCCCGGGATAAGCTCTATGATACAGGCCATTACGGGGCCATTAAACAATGACTTTGTGATACGCGCCTAAGAAGAAGAACATAGCTCTATGATAGACTCCATACGATGGCGCGGGCTAAGCCTATATATAAAACTCACCAAAAACATGGAGTTATTAGAATAACCCCGAGCCGATACTGTGGGCAGTCTATTCCTTGAGAACATATCAAATTCAGAATGTTTTTTCCGGTGCACTCAATCCCCACCCTTGGACCTTGGCGACCCCACTCTTTGCGACCCGCTTGCGACCCGCTTGGACGTGTTTGGGACCCAACCAAACTTGCGAAATGGGGGACTTGCGCACTAAACTGGAAAATTTGGACCATGAGAACTAAATTTGTGTGCAACTTCAATTCAAATTAAGCCACAAAATTCGCTTGAAATGGATGGACCCATGGGGTGCTTGTGAACTAAAACATGCTCAAATGCAGGGACCTTACGAACTGCCGGAGACGGCTGAAAAGGATACTTCTTGGCCGCCCTCCCCTGGATTGATCATTTTCCCTCCACGTGGATAATATCGAATTGCCCAACCTTAGCAGATCCTCATTGGCATTTGGACAAAACGGCACTGCTTTCCACACTCGTACACAAAAATGGCGTCAGAGTTAGAACAAAGGTAAGTTCAGTGACAAATTAAATTTAAATGCACATCTTGCTATTGTTATAATCTTGGGATACTGTATAGTATTAAAATAGATTCACAAAGTTTGTGGTAAATTGATGTTTTTGGGCCAGTTTTAATCGACTTTTGTCTCAGGAATGGTTCTAAGTTCTGCTTTCGAACCGGTCTTGATGCCAGTTCCGGATAATCTTACTAGAGGGCTTTACATACACATTTTATGGCTGACTGTAACATTGGACTGGACTCTCAAGTTACGAGAACTTCCTTTACGGACCAGCGTACAAATAAGAAATACCTATGTATTCATGGTCGCAGCACTCAAATACACAGTTCTTGTGACTTTCACACCTTAAATTTTTGGCTGTCAATAATACTTACAAGATCTTGAGAAATGCCGCCATGTACAGCACACCTTTGGTTTACCGATTCCTTCCCGAGATTTTTAAAAAAATGTTCTTAATTTCAAGTTCCACTTCTTTCTCCGTCCAAACTCACTGGATTTTATTATTGGGCGCAAACAGCACCGGTAGGTCAGCACAGAGGTCCGCTGAAATTAAGACCCAAATAAATCGGGAAGGCCATCGACCGAGAGAGTAGAGAGGCATCTATATGAGTGGAGAGCTCATATCGCGGTCGTATGTGGCGCATTATTATTCACGCTATGTCAAAACGTCATACTGCATAACTTAGGACCGCGTCCGGTGTGGCGCTATCACTACAAACGTGTATGGGTAGTTTGTACACAATATAATTCTTTCGCCTGATCCTGTACATACTTCCAGTCAAAGCGAGCGATTAGCATGCGCAAAACCGGACTTGACACAAGGATCAACGTTTACGCATGCTCAGGGCAGAATTCCAGCACAAAAAACTCGCTGCGACCAGTACTACGACTGAAAGTATATCATGGGGTTTTTAAAATGTTTACAAAATTGGGTCGCACATGTAGACCTTCAGTCACCTGTCTCATGTCACTTGATTTCCGGTTTGGACTTTGTCTGTGAAGTGAAAATACGGTCCTCCATGAAAGTGCTCAATATGCTCTTTTAGTTTATATTTCTTCCTGACAAACTACTAAAACATTTTTAAAGGGTTGTCTACCGATGTCTTACAGCCCCAAGTAAGTAACTTTGGCTAAACATGGACTATTCGAAAAGCTTTGAAGTTGACAAAATTTGTTTCTTCTACATCGGTCCCCGAGTTCATTTTTTTTTTGCATGACTTGAGGGCCAGTAAAATATGTCAGGTGGATAAAGATAAGGCCAGTCAAGTCTGCTTACAGGACTGGGTCTGCATCCATGCTTTTGATGATTGTCAATAGTCATGCATGTCGTTTGCACAATATGAAGATTGGCTATACACCCAGAGAAGATGGTAGAAGTCTTCTCTGCTATACATGTAAAATACAAAAATGCCGAAGAAATTAAAATGTTACCGATTCGATCTTCAAACCCCTTGTAAGGCCGTGCGAATTCGCATCTGAGAGACAACCCAAATTATTTTATTTTTTTTATTTGTTTTCCATTTCAACATGTTCAATCACCACTTCCTTGCAAATTGAAATAACTATTTCCCCACAAGACAAGTTGCAACTAAAAATGTCTACAGATGATGACCATGTGGCTAATCCAGAATTGGAATGACCTGCCAGATTCCTACTGTCTCTTTACTTTGGGGGGGGGGAATTGAATTGGTTCCCCTCTTCCCACACACGCCACTGACTTGGGTCGACCTTACTCACTACCACTGGTTTGTGGGTTCACTTTTTTTGGGTAGGGACCTGCCTCCAGAACTCAAGAAGTGACCCAAACTAACCCTCTCCCTTTTCTTTTTTTTGCATATAATGAACCCATATTTATACCATATTCCTTTCGTAACCGCAGAACCGCCAAAATCAAATACCCCCGGCAAATACCCAGCGTGTCCTTGCTTCGCGACTGGTGTGCATGTTGAAGGCCACGACGAAAGTCACATGAACCCAGCTTCCCCGGCAGCTTAAACAAACCGAGATTACGATAATGTGATGATGAAAAAAGTTTGCCAAACAACAAAAAAAAACAAAAAAAAAAAAAAAAAAAAAAAAAAACCCAAAAGCGGAGATCGCGTGGAAAATTAAAACATAAATCAATACGATGGCCGAATTCTGCGTAGAGCTGACTTACGTCACGGACGTATAAACATGTCTCCCATCGCGGATGCGTACCCCAAATTATCCCAAACATCAAATCAACACCGATAATTATATCATTATTTGGTGTGAAAACAAAGGGTGTCATAATTTATACCAGTGTGAAAAAAAGGGGTCATAGTTTTTTAACCATACGGCTGATTGGCGACCCTATCCAGTGGCCCGTCTCCGTATAGGCATTTGTACTAAGCCCCCCTCCCCCGTGCTCACTACCACCTCCCTCTCCACCCCGCTCCACCAGCCTTTTGTCTTCCCGAGGTTTACCTTCCGACCCTTAATCTCAAGCAGTACCATTAATGAGAGATATTAGACTATATTTTCAAATGTTCAAGTCTGTTTTGATTTCCATATGTAAAAAGAACAAAATATTTTTAATCAACAAAAACTAAAGAAATCCAATTGAACAATCAAAAGTTACCGATTTTTAATATTCATTTCAATTCTTTTCGGAAATTTTACCTATGGACAATGCTGTACAATCGTGCACCAACTGAAATTAAAAACAAAAGTCAAAATGGCGGAGTGATCCTGTTTGAGTTTTTACATAAAAACCGGTAGAAATAATGACAAATATAGACAATGTACCATGTGTGAAGATTAAAAAAGGACTCCAAGAAAGTCGAAATACGCAAAAATGATCAAAAATGGGGCCAATTGAGGAAAATGTAAAATATCTGGCAAATTACAAATTGGACCCGATTTTATTTCTTCATGAAGGTATTCATATACTTTCGTCATGAACTGATGAATCCAAATTTGGGCAAAATCGGATGTCGAAATCACCCCGCCATTTGCACTGAAACGTCCTGGACCCACAAAACAGCTGCTCTTTTATGGTGTCATTGACGCCAGGTTTGCGTGGATTTCTACAGTTTAACACAACTGTTTGGTGAGCTTATGGTTTCCCAATCATGACCAAATTGAGATGTAGTGATAACTAATCCTTTTGCTTTTTAAACCTAAATCAATTGAAATAATGCTGTGGTTTTTGTTTTCTCATTTGTTTAACTAACACTTTTCAACATTGAATTGCCTGGTATTTCAGGGAAAAAATGACTTTGTGACATCCTAATTATATGCCACAGAGGGTGTTGGA
>JAMKCH010044639.1:0-12606 GCA_023653785.1 Ophioderma brevispina
ACGTACTAGCCGGACGCAGCTTGATGGTATAACATTCGTCCATACAGGTACTCAGTGCAGTAAAGGTGAATGTCATGGTACGGGAAGGAAGTCCTGCCTGGAATTTTAATGTTAACCTTGTGTTTTTCCAAAGGCACCAAATTTTAAGCAGCTCTGACAAATCTGACAACTTTTCAGAATTATCATACAGAAAATAACATTTTTATAAAACAAATGTTATTGATGAAGTTATTCCACGATTCTGTTTGAGAGGTCTAACTACACTCGGTGAAATCTATTGTCAACTGGCAAAGAGAAATAACATTGCAACGATTTGTCCACAGCAAATTTCCCATGATGCAATCACAAACCACCAAGCGAAGACAAGTCGAAATTTCACAATCTTGCAAGTTCGCTGAAACATGTTTAAAGGAAGTCCACAATCTTCCACATCTGTGCGAAGTGTTTTGGACATAGCAATTACACAAAGGTCTATTGTTCATCAAACAGGTGTGCAATCTTGCTTCTATAGGTAAAAAAAAACAAACAACAGAACCTCTGTCTAGTCTTAGAATGACGATGATAAGGCACTGGGCTCCTTTTGTCCTCTCTAAATGCGAACATTTCTGAAGGTTCTTCAGGAAGTGCTCACAATCTAGTCCATTAAGAACTAGGTCAATCGATAAGTCATGCTTATTGCACACCACATTGCACGTTTCATATTTTCCAGTTCTTCCTCACTCATAATTTATATGATTAAATTTAACATGATTTAATACAGAAAATAATATATATTGCAGGGTCATGTCATCAGGTAAAACAGGGGACAATAGCAGATGTGTGTGTGTGTGTGTTGTTGTTCATTTGGATTGTTGTGTGTGTGTGAGGGGAGGAGGGGGGGGGGGTGGTGTGGAAATGGGGGGGGTTTGGTGTGTTGGATGTGTTATTTGGGTATGGTTCTTTGTGTGAGATATTAATGACCATCTTATATTAAAAATATATTATGTGAAATATTTAAGCAATTTATTTTATTCTGGTAAGATCTGTGCACAAATGGCCTGTGGGCCACAGGATGGACACTCCTGGAGTATAGGCGAAGGAAGCATTTGGAGCTACCAGGAAGACAACCACCCACGGTAAGCTTTCACTGCATTTGCAGATGCATGCCCTAGGGGTTATGGAACGGGAGATAATCGGCACGGGAAGACCAACTATTCCATCTATCAAAGGCTGTAGACAGTCCTCAGCGAAGTATGTAAAAAATGTGTGGTTTGGATTTGTGTTGCAATTGTGTATGTTAGGCCACCCACATGTGTACATGTATGTACATGAAGTGTATACATTGTGGGCAGTGGGCACATGTGATGCCTTTTTATGGAGGCATTTGTTATTAGAGCCATTATTTGTCATTTCCCATTTGGTGATTAAGAAATCTGGCCTTCTATATACATTCATTTTCTGTTGTTTTACCAAAGAAAAAAATAATTGTTCAATACTTTTATATACCATGCATGTGTTCTTTTTTGCGCAACTGAATGTTTGCCTATTACCTGGAGTGCAATGGGTGATGAAACCAGCCAAGTACAGGATGCCACGGGCAGTGTTAGACTTTCTCTTCTGTTCCTAGGATTCAGTTGACAGCAGTGAGATAACAGAGTATTCACACAATTCTAAAATAAACCCAAAAATAATATAACGCATGTGAAATGGTTGTTTGAATTTAATCACAAAAAACATGTTTTCCTTAGACGAAAAAAGGTATTGTTTAGCTTCTACAGTTTATCTATCCCTCACATCCTACCAATGTGACAGCATTTAAGTACAGCAAGGACGCACAACCAAGTTTCTACTAAATTCTTTGCCTATCGTCTGTGTGATTGAAATGTGGCAGCAGGCTAAAAACAATACCTTTTCTCCTTCTTTAGCATATTACTAAAATATAGATTCTATTACCTGTAATGCACATTATTCAAAAGCACGCCCTTTGATTGGTGCCATATGCTGCAATAATGGTCGCGAGTACGTCTATGGGCTCATTCTTTTCGGTGCCTGGGTCACCAACACTATGAGGCGACAGCGACCATTTAGCGGCGAGAAGAAAGGGCGGCGCGTAAAGATGTAAACAACTGTTAAATTTAATCAGAATTTGCCATGTGCTTGGTTATTATTTTCATTTGTTGGGTAATAGAATAGAAATAAAGAGTACGATGTCCAGAGTTTATGCCGAATAATGGGTCCTCGGCAATTAAAAACATTTGAATGGGTATTGGCGTTGCCTCGCCCAGATTCATGTTTTTGATTGCCCGGGACCACTTCTGGCACCAAACATGAACATATTACCCTTTATTTCTTAATTTACCCAATGAATATAATCCAACCTTTAAGTCAATCCTAATTTTATTATATGGCCAAATGACTCAAGAAAAAAATGATTAGAAAAAGTAAAAAAAAGGTTGCCAAAATTTTGTTCTTTTATGCAATGTTTGCTTTGAATCACGTGTCACTGATAAGGGAAAAACAAAATTGCCTCCACCACCTCTCAGAATTTGGTAAGCAGACTTGCACACATTTTGTGTGTTGAACTGAACCCAGCAGTTCAGATTTATTGTACTCTTAAAAGATGGTGGTTCATATGAGGAGGACCTGCGAATCGCACTGAGACTTTCAAATTTTCTGTTCAAATATTATTAAAGAGACACAAGGATATTTCCAGAAAGAAGTGCCCCCAATTTTTTTGCACCCATTTTTTTTTTCATATTTGGAATGCTTATACCAATGTATTAGATCACACCTGAAGTGAGTAAGACAAATACGCCATTGTTATATAACAAGATCATTGAAGGTCCGATCGCTAATAGCCTCGTCCCCAGAACCCCAGATTTTACCGGAAGTGGTCGCAATTTTGGTATCAGAAGAAAGCTACTATTTTTCTCATTTACCGAGTGAAATCTTAGGGCTAAAGGATGTTTGGTTTTATAGTTATGAGCGAAAGTGTACTCCATTTTGGTCGACCAATATTAGTTTTACACCGTACTCTATGGGGCTAAAAAAATCACATTCTAGCTGTCACATCCAAACGGGTTGAAATATTGGTGCAAAACTTTACAGATGGGGTTTTGGGGTTAAGGCCATTCTTCTAGATGAAAACTTTATATACTTAAATCGGGCCATCCCCCTTTAAGATGATGATTTAAGATTTTTTTGTTGTGCACGACAGAAAATCAAAGCATGTTTTTTTTTATGGGGACGATTATGATAGCAGGCAAGTTCAAAAGTTTTTGGTTTTTTACTTGTTACTTTTGACCCCTGTGACCCCTACATGTCCTTTACCCCATGTTAGTCACATGTAGCTGTCAAGATAGGGGTTGTGAGCAATTATGTTCATAACCTGGCCATACATGTTGGAGTTATAAGCTGAAAAATATGACAGAAGAAACACAGAGAATACAAGATCCTGTTGCTGACGGCAGGGTAGGAGGAATAGTTCATTGGTAGAACACCAGCGCTGTCACCTTTGGAGCCTATAGTTTTATCTATTTTAAGATAAGCACTCCTGATATATCTCCCTCTGTGAAGGTGACTTAGTAGGGAAAATTCACCTTATGCAGTATCTCTTTGTCTAGATTAGTGTGTTCTGAGGTCTCTGGGCTTTGGACCAGACTTTGGCGGGTTAAACCTGGTTTTGTGAGCACTCAACCATTCCACTTTCCTCAGAGTTGCTAGCTCCATCTGTCTGAATGCCTTTGAGCTTCTGCCAAGCCAGATGACATAGCTCGCTCTGAGTGCAATTTTGGCTGCTGTATTGGTTACAGCCTTTCTATTTCCTTTAAGAATGCCCAAGGATGCCAAGCATTTGTTAACTGATGTATTGCAGAAACCTCTGCTTCCTACTTCTATTGGAAAGTAGTATGTAGACCATCCTTTGCTTTCACAGTCAGCCACTAGATCTTGGTATTTGCACTTCTTTCTTGCACATGCATTGAATAGGTTCTCCTCCATAGGGACCGTCAACTCTATGATGATCACGGTCTTTGTTTTGGTAGAAAGATGGTGATATCTGGTCTCTTAGGAGCGCAGGACTCATGATAATTAGGTTGTGAGTTCGAGCCCCACCGTGGCCAAGGTGTTGTGTCCCTGGGCAAGACACTTTATCTTGCTTGTCTCACTTCACCTAGGTGTAAATGGGGAGCTGTTAGGGGTAGTCATACTGTGCGCCGTTATAATTGGCTGCCGAATTGTGAAAATGTGACATATCATAACAGCGGAATAAATGTTAAAGCGCTTTGAGACGTTGTGTAAAGGGCTATATAAATACTTTTATAAGTCCAAGATTGGTTTTGCCCCACAGCTTCAGATTGGCAGGGGATGGAAGTTGATCATGAATTGCGTCGATGTGGAAAGCCAGCAGCTCTGGCATCCAGACATACAGGAGGTGTCGACCTACATGACAGACTCCCAGTTCAACCACTGCCATTGTTTCGCACATCCGTAAAGGTAGACCAACATGTCTTCCTCGTCTACATCTTTTATTAGTCCGGTGAGGCATTTCCTTTGTTCTTGATGACTTGTGTCTTTGATCAGCTTTTGGTTCTTTTTGTACCGAAGACAGGCTCTATCCGTCTGACCTCTAGCCATTTCATTTAGAATAAGATGCAGTTCTTTCTGTTCTATTTCTTTTATACCATTCCATCTGGCTTTCGTCTTTTTACTTTCCATGCATTTTCTGTAGAGTGTCTGTGTACTTCCATCTTTAGAGTACTTGTTTCAATGGTACTTTACTTGCATACATTTGACTGATGTGGTTAGCCTTTTCAGTTGCAGGCCATAGTGTTTCCTGCTCTTGTACAGAGTGCTGGTGGTGGTGCATCTGCTTATACCTGCCCATTGCTTCAGGTATTTAGTGCAAGTAGCTTCCAGACTTTTGACGTAGGAAATTGGGTTACAGATGGTGAATTCCCACGTCAATTTGGGTACAATAGCATTATTGTATATCCATAACTTCACAGGCCCACTCAGTTGACTTGAATTAGTTGTTTGAAGCATTTCTGTCAGCTTTGTGCTTACCATGTCTCTGATGTTATTGTTCTTCAGGTCGTTATAGATGAGCTTCCTGAGGAACCGCATGGGTTGACTTTGCATATAAGCAATTTGCTGTCCGTCTATTTCAAGGCCGGGATCATATGCCACATATTGTGTTCTGTGCCCTTGTCGCTTTTGTTTTGCATTGGGGACAAACCTCTTCATGGCATGAGACTTGCATTTGCTTGGTTTGGCTTTAATGGTCCGTGTCCACTTGAGGAAGTTGTTCACTGTATTTACAAGTTCTTTGCATCCTTCTGGACTCTGAGCCACAAGGGTCAGGTCATCTGCGTATGCTTTGGCAGATGATATGAGGTCAGATCCACTCATGCAGTACCCGAGGTGTTTGGATGGGTCTAGGAGATCAAGCCACAGATTTAAGATAGCCAGAAACAGGATGCAGGAGAGTGGGCAGCCTTGGAAGACTCCTATCATGCACTGTATCCAGTCAGTTGTCCATTCAGTTGTTTTGACAAATATAGCTCATCATAGTATTTAACAAGGCGGTTCTCGAACCATAAGTCTCGCCTGCTTTCGCGCATAATTGTAAGACAAAAAGCAGCACACCAGAGTGCAACTGTGCGAGTCTAGGGTGTCCCAAAAAAGTTGTGCAAGCAGATAAACTCCAATCTCCCCAACTAGTTTTACTTCCCACCTAATTCATTTGACACCACCCTAGGGGTCACAACATTTTCCGTTGGGGAGATATTAATCTTGAAGGTTGAAATCCCCCCACAAGCATAAGTGAGAGATGTTTACATGTCCATACACCAACGTTAACCCCATTTGACCTTGAATGACCCCTGATGACCTTGTCGTGACCTTTAAAATTTTCGCCCACTAAGTTTCGTCTGGATACACCAAAGTTTACCTCTTTTGACCTCCTTTGACCTTGAATGACCCCTAATGACCTTGTCATGACCTTTAAAATTTTTGGCATCAAAAGTTTCATGTCCATACACCAACGTTTACCCCATTTGACCTTGAATGATCCCTGATGACCTTTGATCCACTAACCAATACAATCTCGGTCTTCGGACGGTCAAGGGGTACCCACCCATCAAGTTCAGGAACGTGCGACCCTCGGTCTCCGAGAAACCAACATTTAACGTCATTTGACCTTGAATGACCCCCTAATGACCTCGTCATGACCTTCACAATTTTCGGCATCAAAAATCGACGCCACCCTCCAAGTTTCATGTCCATACACCAACATTTACCCCATTTGACCTCATTTGACCTTGAATGACCCGATGACCTTTGATCCACTAACCAATACCACCTTGGTCTTCGGAGGGTCAAGGGGCACCCACCCAACAAGTTTCAGGAACGTGCGACCCTCGGTCTCCGAGAAACCAACGTTTAACATCATTTGACCTTGAATGACCCCTAATGACCTCGTCACGACCTTCACAATTTTCGGCATCAAAAATCGACCCCACCCTCCAAGGTTCATGTTATACACAACATTTACCCCATTTGACCGTGAAGGACAGTATGACCTTGATCCACCACCAATAACCACCTCGGTCGTCGGAGGGTCAAGGGGCCACCACCCAACAAGTCTCAGTAACGTTGCGAACCCTCGGTCTCCGAGATAAACCACACGTTTAACATCATTGACCTTGAAGGACCCCTAAGGACCTCGTCACGACCTTCAAAATTTTTTTTTGGGCATCAAAAATCGACCCCAACCCTCAAAGTTTCATGTCCATACACCAACATTTACCCACCATTTGACCTCATTTGACCTTGAATGACCCCTGTGACCTTTGATCCACTAACCAATACAACCTTGGTATTCGGACGGTCAAGGGGCACCCACCCACCAAGTTTCAGGGGAACGTGCAACCCTCGGTCTCCGAGAAAAATAAGGACACGGTTCTATGACCTCTTTTGACCTGAAGACCCTGATGACCTTGATCCACTAACCAATTACAAACTCGGTCTTCGTTCGGTCAAGGGGCACCCACCCACCAAGTTTCAGGAACGTGTGACCCTCGGTCTCCGAGAAAATAGACACGGTCAGACAGACAGACAGACAGACACACTGACATAACCAAGAGATGTTTAGGAGTAGCACCCCTGGGTTTGCATTTATAGCATTCTT
The DNA here is from genome assembly GCA_023653785.1 of Ophioderma brevispina. NCBI lineage: Eukaryota > Metazoa > Echinodermata > Ophiuroidea > Amphilepidida > Ophiodermatidae > Ophioderma > Ophioderma brevispina. Next base: position 7,169 of record JAMKCH010044639.1, read on the forward strand.
TATTTCCTGCTCTTTCACAGGGGGGGTAGGACATGCCAACCTAACAGCAACAGCGAATTCAAAACGGCATCAACTTCCGGGTGCTAGTCTGTTTCAAAGACTTAACGGTAGGAGGGCGCACTTACGCATATCGAACGTTTACACACAGACTTCACTAAAGACTAGGCCTGGTCACGAATATTTAAATCTAAATGACCGTTATTGGAAATTACACTATTTTGCAGCGGGGTTAATCCACTAACCCCGACGGATTTTGAAGTCAATATTTTTTCCCTAAATTATCATGATATTACTAAGATCATTTGAACAAAGGTTTAAGAGATGATTTTGTAATGTCACTGGGACAAGACTGCCATAATAAATGCACGTAGCAATTCCCCAAATTACCGTTTGGAAATCCCCAATGCCCAAATCGAGCAGATCGTGTCCTACCCCCCTGCTCTTTCATTTGACACCACCCCAGGGGTCACAACATTTTCCACTGTGGAGATATTAATCATGAAAAGTCATGCAAAAATCCCTTAAAATTCACTTTAGTAAAAATATGAAAATTTATTCAATTTGGCAACACTATTTTTGAAAAAATCATGTGACCACATTTTAAATTTGGGCCCCCTACGGGGTCTGGAAAGCGGTAAAACACCGAATGTTACATATTTTCACATTTTCCAAGAAATGTAAACAGGCTGGCAACCCAAAAGACTGACCCACCAGAACCAGAGCAAGAAAACCCTTTCAATGAAAACGTGGGTACTAGATATCTAGCTATATCTATTGATGTTAATACCTTTGTTGTGGTATACTCCCCCCCCCCTTTTTTTTGCTTTGATAAGTCTTCTTGTTTTGTACACCACCAAACCACACACAGCCCTATACTGCCAAATAAACACATACTGACCTAGTTTATTGTAAGGTAAATGAACTCCTGTATCAAATTCTTTTGCAAGGTGTAAAATGAACATCCTGAGCAAATTTGGCTGAAATGGACCAAGCATTTGGCATTAGTTGCAATTTTAAAATAATCAAAGAATGCCCCTTTAAGTGGCCCACATTCATTTTGACCACAATTATGATTCACACAAAAGATGTATGGCATAGTCTTCCATGTAGCACAGGAATTTTGCATATCCAATGTATGTTCAGCAATACAGCAACTTTAAGGCATATTAATAGATCAATGGCATCAAACATTGGCACCTTAATGACCCCACATGCACTTTGTCCCCAATTATGATTCACCACAAAAAGATGTACGGCATCGAAGTCTCATAGTAGTGAATGACATTTTAATATCCACTGTACCATTTCAGCAATACAGCAATTACGCATATTTATTAGATCAATTTTATCAAAAAATGCCCCTTATTTGGCCCACATACACTTGAACCATTATGATTCATACAAAAGATGGCCAGTATTCTTTAATGTAGTGAAGAACTCGTTTGCCCACCAATGTAACGTTTCAGAGATCACAGCAATTATGCATATTTAATTAGCTCATTTGCCATACCTAGCCGCACATAATCTCGCACTTTCAAATAAGAGAAGATAACAGTAGCTTCACAATGCAGTGTTTCCATTGGGAAGTTTTTGTACAGGCCGTGGGTAACCAAACCTTTACAAAGGGGGGGGCTGAAGGGGTGCCAAGACTTTTTTGAGTGGGCAAATTTGGGTCCTCTCCATAGAAATCTGTCACAAAGTCAGTTCATTTGGGGGGGGCGGAAGGGGGGGCAAGGGTTGTGTTTGGGGGGCTCTCGACCCCCCCTGCCCCCCCCCCCCCCGCTGGTCGCCACGGACAGGTTGCCATGTGGATCGTTAGAGATGAAACGCTCTTAAAATGCAAAGTGTGTGACAGTACTGTCAATTTAGCCAGTGTCATCACTAACGTTCCACATCAGTACCTGTAACAAAACCTCCATTGGAAGCAATGCATGGTGGGAAGCTATTGAAATCTTATCTTCTTTCAAATTGCAAGGAAGGATGCACCCATTGAAGGCTCATGCAGGGAAGGCCCATTTTGCGGATATATGTACATTTCAAAATTATAGCAATTACGCTGATTTTGCCATATTAATGAGCTCATTTGCATATGTGGTTTGCCCGAATACGCCCAAAATATAATCAGTCGAGAAAACTCCTCAGCCGCTTCTTCCACCAAGTTACATCATTATAACGCCACAGGAACTCCAGAAAAACTTGTAGCACAGACTTGCGGAGAAATTTTCGTAATTATGCAAATTAGAAAATTAATTAAAATTATTTTACGCTCAAAATCTAATAGGCGAGAACTCATCGACCCGCTCTTCCAAACAAGTTACATCAACGAGGCCCTGGTAACACGGACGGCGCACGACAGACAGACAGACCAGACAGAAAGTGATTGACTAAGTCTCTGCCGAACAAAGTTCAGGCGAGACAAAAATGCTTCTTTTAATGTTGTCTGGAACATGATACCACTCTAAGCACGTTACAAGGTTGTGTGGTACAGTACCATAATTATGCATTTTGCCAGCTCCAGCCATGTTGTCACAACTGTTTATAGTGGAGGGGCCTATGTAAAAATTTGGTGAAGTTCATGTTGTTTGTTGGTAAACCACTCTTACGTAACTACTGGTCGATATTCAGAAAACAGAATGTTGCCATTTTTTCCATGGACCTTTAGTGACCTTGACACAAGGTCAAAGATCAAAATGGTCATACATCGTTCAAAGTATATCGACCTTGGTACCAAAATGTGGCAAATATCACAAGGAATATTGAATGTGATATTTATTTTGTTATTTGACCTTTCGTTTTCTTGTTAAATGCAAATAACCTAATTAGAGACAATAATATACCTAAAATTGCCTTTATGCAGATCACAGTCCTATCCAAAGCAAGAGTTAGGCCTCAATGCATTTTGCACAATGCAGTCATCTGTAAACACTTTGCTTGAATGTAGAATTATACCCCACACAACCCCCATTATTTCTTGCTATTAATACCCATGGGTAAGTAAAGTAAACCAAGTTGTTTTGTAAAAATGTGCAAAAGAAAATGATCGATGTAGTCTATACCAAATCCATGGAACGAATCGTCCTTATTACTGTGAAATAACCACGATTCGCACTTCAGAGACAAAAGTATGTTATCTTAGTCTCAGTCAACAGCGGCTCAGAAGACCTTCCCAAGTACCTTTTCGCCTACAAATTCGTTTTTCCGTGCCGCCGGGAACCTCTCATAGCAATAACACGTAATCATAGTTCCGCACAACAAACGTTCCTTGAGTATTATTGAGAGCTGCGCTTAAGTCTAGTGGGTTCAATTTCTAATGTACAGTATATGAACGATCAAGAAAAGATTCCCAATTGCTATGCGCTTCTTTGTGTAAACAGTATTTTAAATATTTCTTCATCCAGCCAGAGTCAGAATTTCTTGAAACCAGCCAGAAAGCTAGTATCAACTGTAGGGCATTTAGAGCGTACGATTGAGCGAACAGGAATTGAGTGTAGGCCCCTAGCGTCCGCCAGCGGCATGATTAGAACCACGGCGCGTAATATTAGACTATTTACATGATTTACGTCACCAGCCTGGCATCAGCTCTGTGTTTACAACTTCCACTCATACTTTCGTAATACTTTCGACACATGATTCCCTACTTCTGAAGATAAATTTCTAGTAATTACAAGTTTCAGTGAATATATCCAGCATTTTACTTATTTGTATAACTGTTTGTTGGGTCATTTGGTAAGAACTCGATAAAAAAATAGGCGGGTAACCGGAGACGGTAACTTGAGCCTAGAAGTTGAGACCGAGTCTAGGCAAGGAAGTATGATTTGTATCATGTCTAGGCATCGGGCTAGGAACGGGGCTAGGAATATCGGACTTGCATGTTTATTTTCTTTTGGACTTGACAATTTCAAATTCATGTGCAGTGCTTACAGAGACATGAGGAGATTTCCAGAAAGTAGCGCCCCCAATTTTTCTCGAACCTAGGTTTTTTACATATTTGGAATGCTTACCAATGTATTAGATCATGAAGTGAATAAGCCGAATACGCCGTCTTTATGTAAATAAACTAAATTTAGCAGTTTCTGTCGTGCACGACAGAAAGTCAAAGCATGGTTTTCTATGGGGAACGATTACGATAGCAGGCAAGTTCAAAACAAGGTTGTGGTTTTCTTTTGCACCTGTTTGTCCAATAAACCTTCCAAACATTCTCGGTAGGTGGTCTACAACCGATCCAGTGAAATTTGAGAGAAATTCATATCCTAAACAAATGGGGGATGCCATGTTGCACCTGTGATCCAAGTTTGGTTTAAATCCATCAAAGTATGAGGATATTACAGGCAAATGGTAATCCTTTTTCACAACAGACAACAACAGACATCAACAACAACAACAGTGGACAAAGTGATCCCTATGTGTCTTCCTGCCTTAGGGCAGGCGACACAAAAATCTCCTCCTGTCACTTTAAAGAGACACTGGCACATTTGAAAAATAGTGCGCCCTCAAGATTTTTCAAAATCGATATTTTTGCATGGTTGTAAAGCTTTTATATACGAAAGCCCTCACCCGAAATGATTAAGACCAAATCAGCTTCCTTATGGGTAAACGGAACGATTTTGTAATTTAGCGTCGCCGGCGACGCGAAATTCAGCAGACGACGAAAATGGCATTTAACACAAGAACAGGCACACCGTATGCATGTTTCCCACGCTATGCACACTGTTTGACCGGTCTATAACCTTTGTGGTTTTAATATCAGTGAGTACGAGTCAAAATATTCATGTAATATACACATTTGTTGAATAAAGTTATGGAAAAACTTAAAAGTTAGCCTACAAATTACCTGGATATCTTTATCCTCACATCAATGTCCCTATCTGTTTTGGGGTATGTTATTTTTATGTGTAAAATATATCTCTGTTCTTTCAATGGCCTAGACTATCATTTGAGAGCAAATTGAAGAAATTTCATATTTGTGAAAATGTGCCAGTGCCGCTTTAACATTGAGTTTGTGTACCGTTCGTGACCGTGTACTCTAGCGTAGGCTGTATTGATACACTTGACCGATGTTACCTTCCCGGCGACAAAGAAAGAAATGGAGTCAACACGCATTTACCAGTCGATAATATGGTTCAGCGCAAAGGATTATGGGGGCGGGCTTCCAAGCTGCTGTTGTCTCAGTCACATGTATGGTGTTTTTATATTCGCATGTATTAACATGCGAATATATTGTGCTTGTGCTGTTTAGTTTCCTCCTCCTTCTTCTCTAGACGCTTTGCTTTTTTACCTTCTTCTGCCAAACGGTTTGTCCTATAATAGCCAAAATCGGTCAGGAGAACCACTGACCCAAGCTACACCAGGGGTGTACATAGTTTTACCTTTGACCTCTTGTAGGGGTCACGTGGGCCGATTAAAGGGGCACTCGTCGGAACTCTTAAAATGCATTTTCT
>JAMKCH010044640.1:0-12654 GCA_023653785.1 Ophioderma brevispina
CTAATACAGATTTTTCTCTAATTGTAACAGCCAAGACGAACTCGTTCTAAGTCTTTATATGAAAAATAACGACTGAGATCAATTTCCATAACTTCCGTGGCGGAAATTGACTTTGGAAGACAAAAAAAATCACAATGATCAGGCTAGGATTCCTGATTTCATTCATCCCTAATGTAGACAATCTCAATTTGAAACATCCAAAGAAACCTCAAATGTTTACAAATTCTGATACAATCAATTTCTATCCTCAGCAAGGAATACCTGTTAATATACATGATACACAAAATTCATTGTAACACACACAAAAACAGTTTGTCTCATAAAATGGAAAACCCTATGCAAAATCATTACTTTTTGTTACCAAATGACAAAAATAACTTTAAATCTTTTCTAAATGCAATTTTTCTCCTTTGTTTCATGCATTTTTAATTCAAAATCAAATCATTTTCAGCCAATATGGCTGATTTAACCTGCATACAGACATGTTTTCACTAGAATTTCCGCGTTCTCGCGTTCGTGCTAGCCCTTATTAAATTTAAAGCATATAAGCTGTGGGCCGCCCCATGACCTTTGACCCTGGCAAATGACCTTTGATCTCTCAACATAGAGGGATTCCATGGTGGCACCTATGACAAAGTTTGGTTCCCATTGAACTTCAAGTTTTCAATTTGATCAATTTTACCTTTTTAGCCCATTTTTCAACTTGACTCACATGACCTTTGCTTTCAACATGACCTTTGACCTCATCAACATATGAGGAATCCTATTGTGCACCTATGACCAGACGTTTGGTTCCAATTGAGTTAAACTTTTTCAATTGAGGCATTTAAAAAAAACTTACAATTTGTGACACCCACATCATTCACGCTACACAACACCACCCACATACACACCGCACACCGGATTGCTAATTGTCCTGCCAGCTATAGCGGGCGGCCAACAAACTCCCCACATGCCCAACCAACAATTGGGCCATAGAGTTTTTTTTCAACGCACCTTGCTCGGTAAACATTCAACTCACCCCATATGGATAAAATATATTTGTGGTCTTATCAAAGCTTGGTGAGACAGTTCCCAATTTAAAAGCATTATCCTTTTTTCATTTTCTCCTGAGGGCAAAGTACAAATGAAAAATACCATTTTAGAAGAGTTTCACAGGATTACCTTCAAAAAGCATTCTGTACACTTTATAGGACACACTTATCAATACAATAGCATTTGCCCTTAAGTCCACAGCATTATCACATAAGCATTCGAGGCCTGAGAAACCAAATCTATCAGAAAACACAAAAGTTTGAAAATTCCAACATTTTTTCTTTAATTGTGCATGCTACATCAGGACTATTCTAACTGCATACTTTTAGCTGTAATACTTCGCGTTATGTTCATCGAGAACCAGTCCCCGCTGATGCGCATTACTTTCTATCCGATTCAGAAAAAAATACAGTGATATTTTTTGGATGAAATAACATCTAATTGATAGTGATATTTTTTGGGGGTATGGGGTTTGGGGGAGATTAAAGAACTCATAAAATAAGATACAAGGTGGGGAATATCACTTTATCCTAATCCTATTATGAGTCCTACGTCACTTACCCCTTTTGAGTGAAGACAAATTTGTTGGAATCCACAAAAAGTAGGCCATTATAGTGTGTTTTAAAAGTTACGTAGACAGTTTTGTGATGCGACTATTTAGTTTAAAAAAAAAACAAAAAAAAAAAAAACAACATGGTATAACTATTGTCCTTGAAATTCTATGGTTTTTTTTAATGATCCTTCTTATTATAGCTCAGCTATTTGTATACACGATTTATTTCCAACAAGGCGGTTCTCAAAACGTGCTCCTCATTGCAATCAGAAACTGTTAACATTTTGTCACACCTTTCCACTTCTTTAGAACATGCCCACATGACCTTCACCCCATCGTGTAAACCACACATGAACCTGTGCCAGTGGTTCTCTGACCAATTTTGGTAGAAAATATGGATTCATTTAGTCCATATTCAAATTTATTGGTCAAGCAGCCATGAGTTTGAAAAAATATTGGGCGAGACGAAGTCGATCCCAATATTTTTCACCTCTGGCGATACTAATAAATTTGGGCATTGGACGAAAAAAGGAATCACATTTATCATTATTATGTTTTTGGAGAATCTTGTGTTATATTAATAACACATTCATTTTAAAAGTAGGTACCGTGAGGAACCATAATTATAAGCTATAGAAGATGATGCATGGATTATGCAGAGCAAGTAAGTACCAATAGACACTATGAAACACGGAGAAACAGCAAAAGCATGGAACCACCAAATGGGGTACACCACTAAAGACATAGAATCACCTAACACCAGGAACAATCAAAGGCATGGGACCAACCGGCATTCAAATAAAATACATCAAACAACAAGGAACCACCAACACTGGGAACCACCCAGACATAAAAACAACCAAAAAAAAAACACCCCAACCACCCAACCTGGGCAACCACCCACACTGAACCAGCCAACACTGGGAACCACAAAACACTGGTAACCACCCAACACTGTGACCACCCAACCTTGGGAACCACAGCCCAAAAACTGTAACCACCCAACCTGGGAACCACCCAACCACTGTAACCACCCACAACTGGGAACCACCAAACTCTGGGAACCATCCAAACACTGCGCTGGGAACCATCCACACTGGGAACCATCTCAGACATTGAATCACCTCACTGTGAAGAGCAAATACTGGAAAAAACCACCCAAAACATGGAAGAACGACTGAACTCAATCACGACACCCCCTCCATCTAAAAGAAACATCCTTAAATTGGTATCAACCATCATTCATCATGTGCATAAATATGAGTCAAGTGGTGAAAAAATTGGGCACCCAGGTTTCTCTTCTGTGGCTTATGACCTCAAACTCTCATTTTTTATTGGTCTCCTACTATGTGTATAAGTATAATAGACGAAGAGTCTCAAACTAAAATGACTACAATTGCCCAAGTGTTTTGGGCAGAGAGACAAATTAAAAAACTTAAAAAAACTTGTACATATGGACCTGCTACAACAAAACCAGGACAAAGTCGCCAGAGCACTTTACGAGAAAGAGACAATAACCTGTAAAAATCACTAGAAACAAAGAATTTCAAGGCATATATTATGTTTTGATGGACAAAAGAAAGTGCAATGTTTACATGTGATATTATCATTTTAAAGCCTTGTTTTAAATCAGCATTTAAAATCCTGCAATATCTCAAAATTTGAAAAATTTTTCGTCTTAATCCGAGTTTTGTGGGAGCAGGTCACATATTTTAAAAACAAAATACCCACATACAGAACGTGATTTCTTAGACCCTGTACACACTATCAAAATCTCTTAATTCAACTAAGCTTAAACAAAGATAAAAATTTGACAAGAAGTGGTGTAATATGCCTCTTTTCCTTATTTCAACACAAATTAATTTTTGCTTAATTCAACAAGCAAATCAGCTTCTTTCAATTAAGTGAATGGTTATTTCGATTAAGAGATTTACCTCGTGTGTACGCACACTATCGTTGCATTAAGAGGTGATGTGTGTTGGGTTTACATAACCGAGGCCATATTTCCAGTAGGCACACTCGTTTCAATCTTTGTTAGTTTCATTAGTGTGGCCCGCCTTGTATCTAATTAAGTGTAGTGTGTACGCTCGCTTTATTAACTAATCATGATTAACTAACTTAGTTGAAAATAAATTCCGATCCCGTACTATTTTCCACACACCTGTATTCCCAGTATTTCTTCATAATTCCTCAGATGGATCATAATAGTATAGATCCAGTACTATTCTACCTTGTATCTTCAGTATTTCTTCAATTACATCCTCAGATAGGGCCCATAATAGGATTAGGATCCAGTAACTATTCCCACCTTGTTATCTCTCAGTATTTCTTCAAAATTACATCTCAGAAGGACTCATAATAGGATTAGGATCCAGTACTATTCCCACCTTGTATCTCCAGTATTTCTTCAATTACTCCTAGATTTGACTCATAATAGATTAGATCCAGTACATGCCCACTTGTATCTCTAGCTTTCTTCAATTAACAGCCTCAGAGTAGGACTCATATAGGATTAGGATCCAGTAAATATTCCCACCTTGTATCCTCTCAGCATGTCTTCAATTACATACATTCCAGATATGACTCATAATGGATTAGGATTCCATACTATTCCCACCTTGTAAACTCTCAGCATTTCTTCAATTACATCCATCCGATAGGACTCAAATAGGATTAGGATCCAGTACTATTATTCCCACCTTGTATCTCTCAGTCTTTCTTCAATTACATCCTCAGAAGGACTCATAAAGGATTAGATCCAGTACCATTCCCCCCTTGTATCTCCTCTCAGGATTTCTTCAATTACCTACTCAGATAGGACTCATAATAGGGTACGATCCAGTACATTCTCCCACCTTGTATCTTCAGTATTTCTTTGTCAATTACATCCCCAGATAGGCCCATAATAGCGATTAAGATCCAGTACATTCCCACCTTGTATCTCACAGTATTCTTCAATACACCTCATATAGACTCATAGTAGGATTAGATCCAGTACTATTCCCACCTCGTGTTTCCTTAGTTGTATCCACAGATAGAACTCATAATAGGATCCAGTACTATTCCCACCTTGTATCTCTCTCTCAGTATTTCTTCACTTACATGCCTCATATATGGCCATACTAGAATTCGGATCCAGTACTATTCCCACCTTTTATCTCTCCTCAGTATTTCTTCAATTACATCCTCCGATAGGACTCAGATAGAATTAAGATCCAGTACAATTCCCACACTTGTTCTCTCTCGCAGTATTTCTCAATTACATCCTCATATAGGACTCATAATAGGATTAGGATCCAGTACTATTCCCACCTGATCTCTCTCTCATATTTCTTCAATTACATCCCTCATATGGCCTCATAAAGAAGTTAGGATCCAGTTACTATTCCCAACCTGTATCTCTCAATATTTCTGCAATTACATCCCCAATAGGACTCATAATAGGATAGGATCCATACTATTGCCACCATTGTCTCCAGTATTCTTCAATTACCTCCCCAGATAGGACTCATAATAGATTAAGGATTCCGTACTATTCCCACCTCTGGGTTATCTCGCTCGGTAATTTCTTCTTCAATTACTCCTCAGATATGACTCATAATATTATTAGGATCCAGTACTATCCACTTGTATCTCTCTCAGTATTCTTCAATACCATTCCTCAATAGGACTCATAATATTATTAGGATCCCGTAACTATCCCCCTCCCAACCTGTCTCTCTCCTATCTCTCAAGTATTTCTTCAATTACATCTCAGATAGGACTCATAATAGTTTTAGGATCCAGTACTATTCCCACCCTTTATCCTCAGTATTTCTTCATTACATCCTCATATATGACTCATAATATTATTAGGAGCCAGTAACTATTCCCACCTTGTATCTCCCTCAGTATTTCTTCAATTACTCTCAAGATAGGATCATAATAGAATTAGGATCCGTACTTCCCACCCACCTTGTAATCTCTCGTATTTCTTCTGCAATTTACCATCCCCAGATAGGACTCATAATAGGATTAGGATCAAGTACTATTCATTCCCACCTGTATGCTCGCTCATTATTTCTTCATTACATCCTCAGATAGGACTCATATATTATTAGGATCCAGTACTATTCCCACCTTGTATCTCTCTCAGTATTTCTTCAATTACATCCTCAGATAGACTCATAATATTATTAGCTCCAGTACTATTCCAACCTTGTATCTCTCTCAGTATTGCTTCAATTACAATCCGCAATAGCTCATAATATGATTAGGATCCGGTACTATTCCCACCTTGTATCTCTCAAGTATTTGCTCATTACATCCTCAGATAGGACCTAATATTATTAGGATCCAGTATTTCCCACCTTTGTTTTAAAAAAATCCATACCATCATATAGATCCCTCATTTTCATTGGATCATCCCGCCTCATTTACTGACTAGATATATCCGTATCACCCCTCGGAGCGCGTCTCAACGTCCATATTCGTTAGGGACTGCGCATGCGTGACCATGCAGCATGATTCATAACAACAATAACAATCCGAAAATTCGGCGGGCAATTTTGACGTAAATCACGGCTCTAATTTAGCGATTTTTAGCAATGTTGAACCTAGTTGGAACAAGATTTCAGCAAATCACTATCACATACATAAAGAGACTTAAATAGATCAATAATTTTGTTTGTGAATCAGAAAAAGATATTTTAAGGGCTGGTTTTTTCAAAGATTCTTGTCGCTGAAAATTTGTCACCCTTGCACTCATTTTAAAACACAATATTGCCTACATCAATTTACCGTCAATTTGGTGTTTTGGGATCCCCCTTATTATTTTCTTTGGCCCTATGTTTGTGCTTATGTTATTCTGCTTGGGTCCCCAGAAGGACTCATGAGAGGATTAGGGTCCATTACATTCCCTCCTTGTATCTCTCAGTATTTCTTCAATTACTCCCCAGATAGGACGCATAATAGGACTATGATCTCGGATGGGTTACGTATTCGCCACCTGTATCTCTGCTCTCAGTATTTCTTCAATGTTTACAGTCACTAATAGGACTGGCATAATAGGATTAGATCCGTAATTATTGGCGGCCATCTTGTATCTCTCATATCTTCAATTACATCCCCAGATAGTACTCATAATAGAATTAATCCAGTACTATTCCCCATCTTTTTCTCTCAGTATTTCTTCTCATTACATCCCCAGATGGACTCAAATGAATTAGGATCCAGTAATATTCCCATCGTGTATCTCTCAGTATTTCTTCAATTACATCCTCAGATAGGAATCAATAATAAATGAGGATCCCGTACTATTCCCACCTTGTATCTGTTTTAGTATTTCGTTCAATTACATCCCCAAAATAGATTCATAATAGGCTTATGATCCAGAGTTTTTTCGGACTAGAGATGGCCTAGATGCCATGTGTTACGTTTGGCCAGATGAAGGGGCTAGCTGTCATTTATAGATTTTGTGGCGCATCCCCGGGCGCAATGGGGGGGCATGATTGGTATAGACTTGCCAATAAATGCATGATTTTTCATCAATATGAAAATTCCAATACTTCAAGGGGGCCCGTGGGTTGTTTGTTGAAGGCGTGCTGAAGGGATTTCAATGTCCTTGGTACTGTCTTGAACTGTTTGATGTTGCACATAATGTTTGTGTTATGCTCCTGTGCTTGGAGAATGATTTTTGTTGATGAAGGATTCTGGTGGTGAGTGGATGCAGTACCCCATACGGGGAATGCCATCCCTCACCTACTGATTTTGCGATGTTTTTCATCATACATCATATGATAATATTGCCTATTGTATCATCGCAGCTTTCACCACCCTGTGGTACGGTAAAATTCACGATACTTTTCGTCTTGTACGAGTGTATTCATTGATACGGTCCCCGACTGGCATATAACACGTATTTTCGAGAAAACAAATGGAATAAATTCTACTATTAAAACATGGAAATACCGTTATTGCCTAAAATTATTAATTATAGGCTGATGAAAAGAGGAAGAAAAAAATAAATAATACGCCGCCGTGTGGGATCGAACCAGAGACGTCCGGTCCTGGGGCGAGAGCCTTAACCGCTGCGCTAAGCAGATTTCAACATTTGGTGTTGAAAATATAATGGTTAAGCCTGTTTAACCTTACCTTACTAAAAACCCAACGCAAAAAATCTAAATTTACACTTTGCGTCGCGAATAATGATTCGATTGTAAGATCTAACATTACTCCAAAATCGGGTCAACTTTGGTATCAATTTAAGAGGAAAGATTGTTTGGATGACGTTTCCCGAGCGATCCGAATGCTTCCGAAGTCGGCTTAATCATGTGATCATATGTCCTCACCCCCAATGCCCATCCTTCCCCCCCTCCGTGACGTCACGGGGCATTTGAATAAAATCATAAAATTTCAAAAAACTAAAAAATTAAAAATTTTTCTTTTTTCCATTTGTTTTCACCATCTCCAACCCTGTTAAAACCATTCGAAGGCGTCCCATGCGATACAATGTTAAAATGTTGGCTACATCATAGATATCTGGGCCATTTTAGGTCATTACCTGTATTTCACTATGAAAGTATTGAGAGAGTTCCGCCAAAGGCCCTAGATCGTGAGCTACGCCACCTACGGTGGTTCCGGAACGTTGCGTCCAGTACTAGTCCCACCTTGTACCTCTCAGTATTTCTTCAATTATATCCTCAGATAGATCATAATATTTAATTAGGATCCAGTACGATTCCCCCCTTGTTATCTCCAGTATCTTCAATTACATCCTCGAGATAGGACTCATATAGGACTTAGGATCCCGTACTTTCCCACCTTTTATCTCTCTCCTGTATTTCCTCAATTACATCCCCGATAGGACTCATAATAGGACTAGGATCCCGTACTATTCCAATTCCCACCTTGTCTCCCTTTTACATATTATAGTATTCCAAAAATTTAGTATCATTTTTTCTCGAAGCTGGAAAATGTTTTCTTTATATCACTTTAATGCAGCCATAGTCCACATACACCAGACGTTGAATACACACAAAAGCATCCGACTAATCACCCTATCTGTGGGACAATATGTACAGACATCCAGATAGCCTCAGAACATGACATTGCTTATTTGGTACAATTTTGGACACCAATTAAGGTGGCAATTGACTATTATACATCACCGTCATTTAAGCAGAAAACTAGGACACACTTTTTGTGCTCATCTTACCACATGTCCAATTAGCATCTGTGGAGACTCATTCTCGGATCTTAGTTTAATCAAGTAATACTTCTCCCAACTTGGAAGGTTCTCTTCTTACCTGTTTTTTTCTCCTTCAATGATTGTCAAAAAGCAATTGGCACCTGGCCACTGCTTTAAAGGTAGCACACCTCTAATAGTTCAGTGAAAAGTGTGGGACACCTTTCACTGAAGGAATATTCATCACACTGCCCTTTATCTAGGTTATTATTTTGATTGAATTAAATTTGGTGGCACAATGTCGCTGAGAGAGTTTTAGATTACTATATATGACAAACTTTGAGACAGGGAGGGATTTTGAGGGAAAAATAGGGCAGTCGTCACGTACTCGTTCTGACGATATTTTAGAAATTATGAACATCAATTGTTTGAATGATCCAAATAGCTGAAAACTGTGTCATAAACCTGTGTACTTTGTTTACAAAATAAAAAGCACACCGAGTTAGCTTAAGTTTTGAATACCCAATTTGGGGTGGTTTCTGTGCCTTTTTTGAACTATGTCCAAATTATATTATATATCTTTACATGGCAAAATATTTAGAGGTCTGGTACCCTAAGGGAGGCTAGGGGAAGGACAAAATTACCCTCCTATTCCAGATCAAGAGACCGCCAGTGGCAATACGTCCTGTATTTTTTTCAGGAGCGTGACCCCCGATATTACTCACAAATTTTAAATCCAAGGGCTCAGATTGCGAGTGCGAGTACTCTAAGAAAAATTAAATATCGAAATGAATATTAAATTTTTCGTTTCAATTATGTTACTTACCACGCATATAAGATATTAAACTTTGATTTCCAGTACAAATTGGTAGAAATATGTGCCATTTCGTGCGAGAAAATTAAATCTAAACACCACAGAAAATACTTACCAAAATGGGTTAAAGGCATAGTCACGATCACGATAAAAAGAACATAATTAGGCCCTAAAAATTCGCCATCAACGAAATGCTACAGATTAGATCTTTATTTACATTAATTTGTCTGAAAAATCGTAATTATGCCTGCCTAAGACGGCCATTCCGCATGTTGGTTTTCGATCTGAAAGGTTGTTTTTCATGGTGACAATGACACGCAAGCATGATGCAAGTAGATACGAACCTGGTGCAGAAATGTTGTTGACGCTAGAAAGAAAACCGAGCTTTTATTTGTGTCTCGTGGAAACATTTCCGAAGGAAAAAATGGCGGTTAAAGTTGTTATATAATTTTTATTTGGAAAATTGCCTCGTTTTACAGAAAAAATGCACTCTAAAATAGAGAAAAAAGTAATGATGAACTGAATGATGTTTACGGCAAGTTTATGGTAATTTATGTATGCCTTTTGTGTAAGACTTGATGACAGACATCAATTAAGACTATACACCATTCAACTCTATAATGTTCATATTAATTATTTCGTACAGATGTTACATGAGGATAACCTGGTGCTCAGTCTACTGTGGCGTAACCTGCTTTTTGGGAAGAGAAAAGGCCCCACGCAAAATCCCGCCTACTCCTCAAGCCCACCCAAATGAGATCAGGAAATAATCAATTGATAGTAATACGAGTATCCTTGAATATTTATCTTTTCCAAGACTGGACTCTGCAACATAGGTAGTGTTTGAAAAAAAAAGTTGCCCCTATCCGGACTCAAACCCGTAAAATTCCGTCTTACTTGAATAGCGCACTTGCTAACTGAGCTAACAAGGTGGTATGTATAGAAAGCGATAGATCAACTCTATAGGTATAAATTGATTCTATAGTTTCTCTATCGGTCAACATATCATTTTGAACAACATGTTTTTAAACTGAATTTTCTATAACAAGTGCGGTCATTGCCATCGATAAATCCTATCATAAATGAAATCTACTATAATTTTAATCTCATCTGCTAAAAATGAATTCATTAATTTTGATAATATGCACATGCGCAGGGTACTGCAAAAGTGTAAACATTTGAAATTCTGCTGGAATTTCGACAGCATGATCATGACTAAATTTGCCTATATCGACCTCCGTAAAAGCCATTTAAATTTTTATCTTCTAAACAAATTACATATTTACGACGTATTCTGCTGTCTGTGGGGATAATTGGTCCTCTCCTGTTTAATAATTAAATCAATTAAAATTGATAATGAACACGCCGTGTGAAAAATATCGTTCCTCGTAACCACGAGGTGGCTCATGCCGCTCACCAAGTCGAACCCTTAAAAATTGACCTTTTAATGGCTATATGCGTTGTTGGCGTTCCTACTGCTATTCTCCAATTTCGTTTTCACAAAAAATCTAACTTTCTGATATTCAATTGTAGATTTTTGGTGCAAAACTGTGCTCAACATAAAGTGAAAATACTAAATCTAGTTTTATAACAGATCCATGTGAACATGCTCACAGCATTGTGTGGCAGCTTAATGGGGGCTTAGCACATCAGAGAAACTAGTGTACCAGAACAGATTTATATCAAGAATCTTGATTTTATATACAGGTTAAAAAGGAACCCAGAGAAAACCTGTGGAAATGAGCACTTATCAACAAAATGAATCACAAAAAGCACCTACAGTTTAACCCTTCCAGTAATTGAACCCAAGACCTATTGTGAAAAGGTAGGAATATAATTTAATAACTGATATTTTAGAAGTCATTTTTGTTTAAAATATGGCCCTTTTCAGTTATTTTATTATTATTCTTATCTACTGTTATAGAAGTCTTATAATACCTAATATTCCGGCTATTATTTTACCGATTCCTTTTTTTTGTAACAAGACAGCCCTTGATTGGGACCTCTCAAAGATTGCTGTACAAAATCTAGTACAATAACAGCTTTTGTTTGGGACACTCCTAAAAGATCACCAAATACAAACTCTAACTCATTACCATCACAAAGACAGGGGATTATTACTGAAACACATTGACCAGGAACCATTAGATACAAGAACTCCTCGACAACATATGCATGGCCAGTAACTTGGCAATTAACCAACATGTTAATAGGGGGTTTTGACATTCCTGAGTGGAATCTTCCCTACCAGCTCCTGTTAAAATGGCACCGGATTTAAAGAAATTCAAACCATGCTTGGAATCGCTAGATATTTGCAACTTCGTTGAAGGTCCCCCCGTCGAAATATGTTGTTGTTGCCACTTATGAACTCAGACCAGTGTACTATTATCTTCCCCACGGTGCTGAGTAAGACCTCACGCCGCCGCAAAGAAAAAAAGAAAAGCAGAGATGAATAATAACAACAAGCGACATGACATCCATTGCTACCGAACCAGGGGCTGGTTGAAAGTTGCCTCCTCTGGGTCGAAAAATCAAATTGACGCTATAGGACCAAAATTTGCATTTCCTCTTCTTCAGGGTATTTTGGCAATTTCAGCCTAAATTAACAAACTTAAGTAAAATCCCGGCATTTTTCACATGCTACCACGCATTTTGTCTGGTTCAGACTTAATTGATCAAATCAACTGAAGCAATTACGAATTGATTGCCCTCTGTTTGATTGACTTGGACATTTTCCCCCCCGCCTCGTTTACACCACTGCATACTCCATCTGACCATCAGAAACATTACATGAAATCTAAAGTGGTCTTTCCAGTATACTTGGCAACCCCCAAAATCTAATTCCAATAGAGTCTAGACCTGCTAGTTTACAAAGTCTGCTTTTTACGACTCTCACCCATATGAGCTGTAAGAAATAGTCAGAGCTTTTCGAACACACCATCCTTATTTAATAGTGTAATGATCGTATTTGCATATTTCACCACATACCACACATGTTGGAATGGCCCCAGCCCCCGGCAGGTCCCAAAACATGTTGTTTCCTAGCTGGTGTAATTTTTTGCATTGATTGTGGTGACAATTGACCGA
>JAMKCH010044641.1:0-12276 GCA_023653785.1 Ophioderma brevispina
TCCTGTCACAATTTACTAAACTTCCTGTAGTCGCAAGTCATCTGATAAAGATGATCTTAGGTTACGGGACAAAGAAGAAAGCATAATATCCATATCAGATGACGACCAATCTACCAATTGATTGAAATTCTAAATAGTTGTGCTGCTTGACTGCCTGCACAAGAGTACATGAGATGGGATGGAGACATTGCATATTATTATATGGTGAAGTGGCATTTGAATATGTAATGGAAGGGTGTGAAGTGTTTCAATCACTCCACAGTATCCAACCCAGCAGTGCTCACATTATCACATTCACCATCGATAGTTTAGATTAGATTCCAGGTTTATATGGTTGAGATGCACTATGGCGATAAGAGAATTAATACCTCATTTTCCATTTATTTATTTACATATGGCTAAGACATCAAAATTGGAACAATATACAAAATACAAAAACTAAATATAAAAATTAAAATTGCCTTCAGTGAGCTAGCCAGGGAGGAAATCGGGAGCAAGAAACGTGTCATCCAAAGGCGCGATTCTTCCAACTCACTGAGGCAAAACAAACACGATTATAAAAATAATATGGTACAAAAAATATTGTAATATGCACAGAATTTTCATTTTTTAAAAAACAAGAAAATCAGACAGCCATATCCCTTTGAACAAGAAAAAACCCATGTGCAAGCAGATGTGCACCCGCATAAACCTGAATCTTAAAGCCATATCATCGATTTTTTCCAAATGTAAACAAAAACACGCCCCCAATTTTCATCAAGTGGCCCATTTTTGCACTGTGGTGTTGGAAATTGTTGTAGTAAAGACATCTATAAGTGGCTAAGCGTTAAACGCCGCCGTAGTTGGTCAAGAAAAATGATGACTTTGGTTACTAATAAAATCGGGATCCTACTTTTATTAGAGGCAAACAACAGTCACAAAGGGTATCTTCAGGAGCCGCTTTGAAAACATGCTTAAGCGTCTGTTTTTCACAATGAACAGTAATATAGGGCGCTTGCATGGCAGGTCTATAGGTTATCACGGCCAGACCTGCCTCCCGAACAACCACAAGCATGCAGAGATTATCAAAGGAAACACCTGAAGAAATAACTGAAAGGTTCAGGTGACCAGGTGCATGTATTGGTTTCTTTCTCAAGCTTGGTTGATCTGGAGGCAAACAAAAAGTCCATACAACATAAATTTAGCTCGTGCAAGGGCCCTATATGAAACTAACACTAGCAATAATGAGGACCCAAAATGGGTATTTTGATTTTGGAAAAAAATGACTGTAGGGTTAAGGTTCTTTATGATCATTGCATCGGGCATACATTCAAGGAAGATATTTCTACTCAACTTTTTTTCAGGTAGGGATGTGCGGCCCCGATTTCCGAATTGGGGGCTTGTGAAACGGATTTGTCTCCGAAAGTAGGGCCTGGGCCTGGGAACTGAAATTTTGGCGAAATTTGACAGGCTTAGCATTGGGTCTGCTTCAATGGGGGTCTTGGGAACTGCTGGAGAGACGCGAAAAGGGGGGGTCTTAAGGGCCATTACCGTAAGTCAGTGGCCCCCTAGTTTGTAGCATAAATTCACATTATGGCTTAACATTGTCATTAACAGAGTGAAGTTATGCAAAAATAATGGAATACCTTTCCCTGTTACCGACCTCAACTTTGTCGATCTCACAATCCCTCTAAATGTACGATAATTCCTGTTTATATCAATTACACTTGAGATCCTAAAATGCGATGACATGGAAAAAAACTTGAACTAGAAAAATAAAATTTGAAGAAAATTGCAGACTGCATCACTTGCATGAGGAAAAGGTTGTTGTTCTCTGGAAAAATGATGCATTTTACGTTGTTTTAGGACAAATTTTTGAGGATTAACTATTTCAAAAGGTATTTTTATTAGGACAATGAAGTCAAATGTTATGTTTCCGTAACATTTGCAAAATCATAATGAGGCACTACATTTTCATTTATCGGTAATTTGAAGAAACAGCCATTCCACCCACAGCATTTCTGTTAAGGATTTTTTCAAGAGTGATTTCATCTTGGGGTCAAAGTTCCAAGGGTGAAATCAAATTTCCAAGACGTGAAATCCAAAATTCCAAGAAGTGAAATTAATTCCTATAAAGTCCAAAATGGTGACGTTGCGTGCCTTGCTGCGCGGCACACGCATGGTGTGTGTGGTATGTGTATGATGTAGTATGCACATACATATCTTCTCTTTTATTGCAAAATTGAACCACAGTAACATAATATAAACTATATGATAATACAAGCGAAATATATAATATGCAATAATTTTGCTTCAATGGAGAAAAATCGAGGGATTACGTAAAGCAAAGAGACCTTGACAAAACTACCCCGCAAACTGGCAAATAGAAACAAAACATCGCCGCTAATGACGCTGGGGAATACGCTTTTGACGCGCTTTTTCCAAAAACAATGTTTGAGCCAATGGCGCACACTGATGCTAGGTATTTAGAAAGCGCTTTACTGCACCTGTTAGAAAAAACCAAGGTTCGTTAAGCCAGAAGTAAACACGCTTATGAATTACTTCCAAGACTCACCCAATAATTACAGTGTTACATGCAGTATGGGTATCTAAGTTGATTAGCTCAATCAATGATTGGTAAAGTTGAATTTGGTCTATGGTAGCAGGGTTTATAAAGGGCATCAAATGGACAAGAGATTTCAACAATAACAGCTGTGGTATGGCGGTCACAATGAGTTGTCAATCGGGTTTCTGTGCATGATAAATCCAAAATACCGATGGCTGTCAAGTAGATCACCTGTTATAATCTGATCAGTGGAAAAATATCAACATTGGGTTGTACGTTCATGATCTCGTTTCTAATATGGTAAACGATCTGTCAGTCTAGCAATATAAAATATTTCTATATTCCATGCACCCATTCAGTGATATGGGATACTGTATCAGCTGGGTTATTGCAAAGATTACATTGTTTGGGGTCATGTGTTGGATAGTATAAGACAGTAGAGAATTGCATTCTAGTAACTGCATGCGTGATTTAAAAATAAATCTATAAGGTATCATCTAGGCCAGGTGACAAATATTTTGTTGACCAAGCATGATCCACATGCTATTCGGAAATCCGCCCTTGCTGATTTTTAAGGTTACTATACCTATTAATACGTGTATTAATATGAACCCGCTGAGGTGAGCTGATAGGGCAGTTATGTGAACGGAAAATATAGCATACATTTTCTGTTTGGCACCAAGGCGAACCCCCGTCATTACTGAATTCTAAAAGAAGATTTTCGCGCATACAAAGCTCATTAAACTCCACCCAGACAGATTAGCCAATTGACCTTTCCCATTTTGATAACTCTACCGTCAGCATCCACCTCACAATTCCCAAACAAAGTCAACCTCCCCGTCACCTCATCACCATCACAGATCACCTTCATCATGGGGAAGATCGCTTCCTTTGGTCATGTGCAGTTGATGATGACCTGGAGCTGACCTGTCTGGGGATCATCAGAGTTTAATGATTGAAGCAATAAAGACCAACTTTTAGCAAATATTACATTGTGAGGATTTAAAATCCAAGCCACCTTGCTGTTGGAATAAAAATATAATCCTATTAGAAGATTTGGTTTAGGGTAGCCATTCACGAGTATATTCACTATGTGTCATCCATGGCCAGAGCGGTTCATGGGGAAAGAATATGTGTGCAGAATTAAAGTTCAATTTGAATTTGCCATATCGTTTATGGCGTGGAATTGGATTTAGAATAGGCAAATTCCTTTCGTTGATTTTTTCAAGCGTGCTGTGCGATTAAACTCCCTGAATAAGGAATTTAAGTTGAGCATCAGAAGCTTTATCGTCTAAACTGATATCATGGCCAAGATATGTTATTTGGCCACTGTACATAATTTTGGTATGTGGTTGATCTTGACTAATATAATATGAATTGCAGATGTACTGATATCTTTGATCCAGTGTCCCTGTCCTCTGGACATGAAGAACAGTCCATTTTTACTATGTTTAATATTCATATAGTATTTTATTAGGACAATGGAAAGTCAATGTTATGTTCCCGTAACATTTTTTGCAAAATCATAATGAGGCAACTATTCATTTTTCATTATTCGTTAATTTTGAAGAAGAGAAGAAGAAAAAGCCATTTCACCACAGCATTTCTGTTAAGTATTTTTTCCAAGAGTGATTTCACCTTGGGGTCAAATTTCCAAGGGTGTGAAAATCAAATTAAAAAACTAAAAAATTAAAAAAAAATTTCCAAGAGTGAAATTTAAGTCATTATAAGATCCAAAATGGTTGACGTTGCGTTGCCTTGCTTGCTGCGCGCACACGGCCTGGGTGTGTGTGTGGATGTGTATGTATGTATGTATGCACATACATACATATATACATACATACATACATACACACACAATACACACCACCACATACACACATACATACACAACATACATACACACACATCTCACATATATTAAAGACAGGTCCGAAGAAATTTGTAACAGTCTTGTAATATTTTTATTTGCAAAAATATATTCTCATAGGCATATTATAAAAGGATAAAAATTATTCACAAGGTTGAAGTTTACAGTTACATATCGGAGGATAATACTGTTATTGAACAATGGTTTTTGAGAGTTGGTAATGTAATGTGTTTCTTTTACCAATCTACCCATTCAGAAAGATGTTGAATAAGTGAAGTTGTACATGTTACACAAGATGCATATTGTTATTGAAAAAAATAAATATAACAGGTGTTTAATAGTACAATAAATTTACGTACCATGACAAAATGAGAAGACTAAAAAACATTCCCCAATGTAAAGTTTGGTTGCAAAGCTTGTTACAGAGATGATGTCACTAAACCAGATATCTTGGAAGTTAGCATTATTATCGTGTTTCTTTTTTCCTTGACGGTATCATTGTAAAATTGTGTTTTCGTTTTAAGCGAATAAAAATGGAAGACTTGAACTGAATTGTACAGGCCTTAACCCAATGATATTTATCATTATTCCATATTAGAATCAGTAAGTCAGGTCAATTAAAATCTGGATAGATAACAAAGTACAGAAGTGTAAATCATACATACTAAGGTATATTTATTAAAATCAAAAAGACCCAAAAAAATGTTGCCCATATACTAGTATTATTACTACACTAGTATCCCCTTTGCGACTCCCCTTTATAGTTGTAGTATTAAAATGGTGCATAAAAATTAACGACACCGGCGATTGAAACCAAACAAAGTAAACAACACCGTAAGGCGTGTCAATCATATCATTGCTAACCTAAGACATTGACCCTAAACCCGAATGCGTCAATATACAACGTTTTGTTATTTCGTTGATCAAGAACTGCAAGTTTTGATTGAAATTTTAGCGAAAAAAATCTTCTTTCGCGAACACACAATGACCCGACCACATGCGCTTGACGACATGAGGAACTCGTGCGGATCGATGATCGGGCTCCACACACGGGGGACCAGGACATGCTTAACCAATCAGAGCGGCGTTTTTGACAGACGATGTCATTATTTACTAAGTAGAGTGTGTCAACGCAGTGAATTGTGGTCTCGCATGCCCCCAAATGAAACAAAAAACATTTTTAATTTTAAATACAGGTTATTATAATGTATAAAGTAGCGAGCCGAGAAGATGATGGAACAAATGTTACGGTCGTCATAAAGAAAACAAAACAACGATGATGCCCTTGAAAGGTTTTTAAAGTTCTCTTACTAGTCTCTCGTGCCGAAAACAAACGTGAAATGAGTGCCGAAACTTCAATATTTTGTTTTCACTTAAACCATATGTGATTAAACACAATTTTGATCGCACACAATCCAAAACTTTTTGGGTTATGAAAAACGAAATTTCGAATAAATATACAATGAACGCAAGTGGAAATAGGTCAAAATACTGACTCCAGACTTACAAATTACAAGTGACGTACAAAGCAAAAGTAGTGTACCATATTCACACAACAGTTTACATTTTTACACCAAAATTATATACATGTACATTGGTTTCCCTGAATTGTCATTATTAAAGAATCAAGAGTCAACATATATTTGAGTGAGCACTACTTACTCCTCTTCTTCATACTCGGAATTGGCAACAGCTTTGTGACAGCATCAAACATTTCAAGTGACGGGGCACCTTGAACGATGTTCATGAGCTTCTCACAGATGTGGAAAGCAGGCGAGCACGGTACTTGGTGGATAGTCTATTGGCAAGAAAGCCTCTCTCACCCGCAAAGGACGTAACTGGCGATGCCATAGCTAGCTCGGCTAAAATTGCAAAATCCGGGAAAGTTGCACTTATCTGTTGAAATGTCGCTTCACATGCTGAGCCAAAGTTGGAAATTGGGGGGGGCCGTCGTGCGGGGTTTTTGGGGTTTGGGGGACTCAAAAAAAAATCTGAACTAAATGAAAGATCTGTCGAATTCGATCGGGATCAATAAGTGGAGGCAAAACACCCCCCTGTGCAAACATCAGTCGGCTCTGGTTCTAGTACGTACTTCAAGTACCAAAAACGGCAATGATCTTGTCCAAAGCATCGACACCCTGCGTGAGAAGGTTGGCAGATGTAGCAGCGAATGCGACGGATTTAACACGTCATCCAAGGCGCTAATAACATCCATAGATGACTTATCAAATCTGTCCTCCAGATTGCTTATACAAAGCATCAAGGGTAGCTCGTGTAGTTCCCTCTGAAACCTGCATGCGCCAACTGTGCACGATTTCGCCACTTCACACCACGGTATGTTGCATTTGTTCAAGCTCATCAAAACGCAGACTGCACAATTCCTACCATTATGAGGCTTTAAACAACTCCAAAGTGCCAAGAGTACTCTTAAGAAGAGGTAACGAAGTCCAACATCGTAGTGTTCTGCTTGAAAAGCCTTACTCAGCTTGGTTGAGGACCAGGGCTAGTGTGTCCATAAAAAGCTTCAAAGATTTACAAAATGCCACTCTTCAGCTTGGTCGCTAAACCCGGGGCCTCCCTCTGCGATTCCAGTGTTCTTCATGCCTCGTGCCTCCAATGCTGCCTACGACTGCGGCTTGGTTATTCCGAGGGCATGGCTTTAACAGCGCTATGCAATGACAACCATCGGAAACTAGCGGGTCCTTCAGTGATAGTTTTTCAAATGTCCAGTCTTCAACCACTATAAAAATCTTGCAGCTACGCGTAAACGTCTCATAGTGACTGCTGAGTAGCAAAAAAACCGGGTACATTTGTCGACCAAGTACGTTGAATTCGTTCGAAACCGTTTCTAATCTTACAGAATAACACTTGATGCAAAGCAAGCCGATGGGCAATACAATGTACGTGTGGATTAAAGGGGAGGATTCAACGCTCTCTGTAACTTGACACCAACACCGTTGTTTTTCCCCATCATAACACTCGCGCCATCACTACTGAGCGAAGGCCACCTTGGCAAAATCAACCAGTCTCTTTTGAGACACAAAGTTTCAAAGTGTACACAATCGTAAGAGCGAGACCCATCACTGATTGCATCAGTAAGAAATAATACTCAGGGGGTTACAGCGGGGTGGTAAAAACACGCGCGTAAACTGCAACTTCTTGTGACCCCCAATCTGTAGTCTCATCAATTATAAGCCAATAAATTTGCTGCCATTGAAGTTTCTTGTCGCCCAAGTCAGTAATCATCGGAATCAATTGCAGCGATCATGTCGTGTGCGAGTCATGCTGGTGAAACTTCCTTCTCTAGTCGATGAAGAGGCGACGGCACAGTTCCCCTTCTGTAAATACACAAACAAAATACCGAAAATAGTGATCCGAAAGATTATTCTACCGATCCCACTTTTTTACCAGGTCACGGATCCACACACAGCGGCTAAGCCACGCCTATGCCAGGGTTGCGACACGCAAAGGATTTTTGCTCCCGCCATCAAACCACTTTACCTCCACCTTACCCTTAGCTGACATATTAAAACTTCATTTCGATCTTTCCCCGCACTGAGAATTTTCGGGGGAATGTAAAAACAGGCGAAGTAGAGAGAGTAACAGTAACGGAAGAGTAGAAATGAAAACAAGCAAACAATTTTAATACTTCGTTTTTTGGCAATACCTTGAAGATTCTTAAATGTTTTGACAAAAATATTACAAAAAACAGTAACAAATTTTGTTAAGGATATCAAAATAAAATAGAAAAAAAACCGTGCACGCCGTCCAGTGAAGCTCGTTAATTGTAATCATTTTTTTAATGCCACTTGGTTTCAAGAAAACAGTAAGCTTTTACGGCATGATAACATATTCCAGTTGTTGTTAACTCAAAAGTTAATGAGTGAGTCAAATGTGTTTGTAGTACAATTTAGTACCAAATCTTAGTTAACTAATCATCAAATGGCTTCACTAAAATCGTGTACTTGGCTATTTCTTTTTAACTCGAAATTTAAAATCGGTATATCTACACACGGAGGCATATGAAACAAATAAGGGTACCAAAATAATTTGTTTTTAAATGAAATAGAAATAATATCGTTCAAACAAATTGATCATGTTACCGGCGTAAGTGAACATAATCGCTTGCAAAGAGAATTCGTATCAATAAGAATTAACATCTTACTGTAGAGTAAAAGTTCGTTGAAAGTGTGCGTTGGAATGCATTCTTTGCCAGGAAGAGCATGGTCCGCATCTCGGCTTCGCGGAGAGAACTCACGCCCTTCTCCTCCTCTGTAGTGTTTATCTAGAACGTGGCCCACAGTGTTCTTCTTCTCTCGGAGACGACGTTCCCCTTCAACCAGTCGCAAGTGGTCTGGGTTGCTTTTTTCATGCCGGATAAAAGCCGAGTATGGATGTTAGGGTTCCGGGCCAGGCCCCTCTTGGTGACTTACCATCCGACATATCTTGCAGAATAGCAACAGGTTGCCGTAGGCCATCGCGCCCTTTTCAGCCAGGAAAAAGTCCGCAGCAATATCTCACGCCAGTTCGTATGATGAGCTGTGGCTTAGCTGTTTCAACTGCCGGCGAAGGATGGGGGTTGGTTGTTACCGGCGTTTCCCCATCATCGGGCTGTTTTCGCTTCAAATAACGGAGCATTTCGAAGATTACTTGTAACGTTAGGGGAAATTAACTTTGCAGGAGAGCACTAGCGAAACGAAGTGACGTTTGCCGATGAAGTACAAAAAGTGGGTACGTTTTCAAGTTAATAACAATTCATAACTAATTAATATATTCTGCCTTATATATCTTACAGTAGAATGATTTAAAACCCTATAATCTACTGAATTATTCTATGAAGTTATTCTATTTCGGAGATAATTCTCTATACCCCATTATATAGCCTACGTACGATCAATTCACGCACCATGACTTTAAACTTGTTTTGTCGCGTGGAAGTTGGATAGCCACCGTTGTGCGTCGCAAAACAATGACTTCATTGCGGTAAGTGGATACCCCCCGCGCGCTAAACAATAGTGGTTTGGGTAACAATAAAAGAAGATGCATCCCGGAACTTGGACATGCAAACAGATCAATTTATTTAGGTTAGGCAAGCCTAGAGATCGACTTTGTGTTCGGGCGATTCCGAAGAGCTGGCGCGATTTTTTCATGATGCTCTGTGAGGATTTCGATTGCCGAAACGATCGGAACATCGAATTGAAAATACGTGTACCATAAAACCTGTGCGTGACGGCGACGTCATGGTGAAAAGCTAAGAGTTGGGAGAACAAAGCCAAGCGTCAGAAACCCGAACTTCCGGGTTAACGGAAACGCTGCACCAACTTCAGATTGCTCTATTAGCAACATATATTGTGCAAACCACCACCTTACATTTAAAATGATTTTACAACTGTTCTTTGATTCTTAAAAAAATCTACTAAATCACATTCACAAGATGTGATCACAAGAAGAAACATTGATTTTCTTTAAATACAAAAATAAGAAACTTTTTAGAGATGTCAGCATCTCAACGCGGGCAGGAAATAATAACGCGGGCGGGTTACGGGAATTAAACATAACATCGACTTTCATACGCCTTATCAATTAAAGGAACATGTATCAACTTGATTCTGAATTGCTTTTGAATATTTTGTTCGTGCTGGCAACTGCATTTTGAAAAGTGGCTCTTTGGAATGGCCGCTCATGCTGGTACTGGGCAAAGGATTCACATTGTTTTTGCATATAACTTCACATCCGTTAAAGGGGGATGGGGGTCCAAGTTAAATTTTATAGTTTCATCTTGATAGAATGGCCTCACCCAAAAAACCATCTGTGAAATTTTGCGTCGATATTTTAGTCCCTTTTGGGATTAGTGGGCCGAAAGTATGGTACTTTAACGAAACCACATGTATTCCAGCTGCTGAAAACAATGACATCAAATTTTTGGGTTAATTGCAACGTCCCTGTCGGCGGCAACTTACCTTTCAATAACTGTCATTAGAAATGTAGTAGTAGACTCTCAGTCATCCATATGTCCCACTAGATTTATTTTAGAATCCATTTGCATATCGAAATAGCGTAAAACTTCTGGAAAACGTTCGTACTTACTGCAGTGTAGATTGTGGTCCGATGATCAAACGTGCTATTATTTTTTTGTTTTGGGATATGACGTCTAAGACCAGAACGATCCTCTCTTGCCGTCCGGCCCGCACGGCTTGTGTTTACACACACGCACACTACACTGTATTGCGTTTGGGAAGAGATTAACAAATCATGTGACTGAATGTAAACCGAAGGTCGCTGCAGCTGCCAAAGCCGTGATATCGCCAACCATTTTGGTAACCAAGACATGTAACCGTTGATGCTGAACCGGATTTAAAATTTTTGCCGATTTCCTTCTTTGGCAGTAAGGGAACGTTCATAAACGAGTAGAAACTTTGGTAAGAAGCCGTTATTAGTCCCTGTGATATCGGTAAAGTGGAGCATATTTCTTGTAGTAATTTCTTAATGTTTTTGTTGTCCCTCCTGTCACCGCCCATTGTCACACTTACTTTGTGGTTTCTGTTTTGGATACTACTCCTGCCCACAATGAAAGTTTTGCCCAGGGGCTACAACGCAGAGATGTGTTACCATTCTAAGTGTTTTGATGTTACAGCTAGAAACGTGATTTTGTGAGCCCATAGAGTACTGTGTAAAACTAATATTGGTCGACCAAAGGGACGTATCCACTTCGGATCATAACCCCAAACCAAACGTCATTTGGCTCTAAGATTCACAGGGTAAATGAGAAAAAATAGTAGCTTGCTTCTGATACCAAAATTTTGACCACTTTCGTAAAATCTGAGAGCTTCTTGGGATGAGGCCTATTAGCGATCGGGCATGGACGCTTTAATGACAACATGTTAGGCCAATGGAAGTTGATTCTTAGGTTCCTGTTGCCGCGCGCGTCAGATTTATACGCCCCGCATACGAATTTCATTATTAACTTCATTCATTATTTAATATTAAACTCAAATATTCCGCACAGATGGTCATAGAAACCTCGCAAATTGCTTTGCAGCACATCGATTCATTAAAAGTGTTCATTGCTAATTATTTCCCTGTATTGCTTATATTTTCCCTGGTTCAAATGCTAACTTAGCCAAGTTGAACTGAATTTCACGCGCAATGTCTAGGCAATACCGCCGTCATCCGCCGGATCGTTAGCGTTGTAGATTTTTTGCATGATCGTTCTGTTGGGTGATTGCAATAGAACGTCTTCTCCTGCATCGATGTAGCTTACTTTAGACGAATGGCGTTTTCATCTGCGGTATTCCCGGGCCGGTTATTCTGTAACTATATTTCTTGTCTGAAGTGTTGAAAGTAAAGATGAATTTACCCCTTCGATGTATAGCGTGAAATGAAATTTATTGAAAGAATATTTGACAATGATCACATCAGTTTGCCGGCGGTGTCAAAATTCCCCACCCTTGGCTCGTCAATGTGCAGTGTGTGTTGTTACTTGTATTCGACTAGAAATGAATAAATATGATCGGGTGCTGTAGCGGTTCATGTGCTGCCTGGAAAAAAACCAGAAAACAAAAGGGTTTTTCTGGGTTGGATGGTAGTTCTTTACTTTACTACTATGGCGGGACAAATGGGGGTTGGGCGATGTCATGAATTGAAGATAGCCTGTCCCATCTGCCAAGCATCATGAGCATGCATATCTGCTGATCAGCACATACAACATCATGTCAAGTGCTAGTGGGAATGCTACTCATTCAATGAGGCAGGGTGTGGAAACTAAATATGGTCAGTGGTTGAATGTTGACTTTGTGGGAATCTGTGGCGATCTTTTGTGTGTGCAGATTTTTTTTTTTAATAATCTATGTCAAGTGATGGA
>JAMKCH010044642.1:0-24902 GCA_023653785.1 Ophioderma brevispina
TATTAGGTCTTTGTTTTCCGAACCCACACACGGATCTGGAAAACAAAGACCGAAGACATCAAGACATCGATTTTGTTCGACGCACAAGATTTTTTAGTCTTATGTTTAGGTGCTTTGTTTTCCGACACCCACACACGGGCATCTGGAAAACAAAGACCGAAGACATAAGACATCGATTTTGTTCTAAGATAAGTTATTTTTTAGTCTTATGTCTTAGGTCATTTGTTTTCCAGACACCCACACAGGATATGGAAAACAAAGACGAAGACATAAGACATCGATTTTGTTCTACGACTAAGTAGTATTTTTAAGTCGTATGTCTTAGGTCTTGGTTTTCCAAACACCCACACACGCATGGAAAACAAAGACCGCGACATAAGACATCGAGTTTGTTCTACGGACCTAGTATTTTTTTACTTGTCTAGGGCTTTGTTTCCAGACACCCTATAGGTGTCTGGAAACATAGACGAAGACATAAGACATTCATTTCATTCTAGACTAAGTTATTTTTTAGTTTAGTCTAGGTCTTTGTTTCCAGACACCCTATAGGGTGTATGGAAAATAAGAACAAGACATAAGACATCAATTTCATTTCTACGATAAGTTATTTTTTAGTCTTATGTCTTAGGTCTTTGGTCTTAGGTGCTTCGGTCTTAGGTCTTATGTTTCAAGACACCCTCCGAGACATTTATTTAATACATACAATGAAAATAATGCAATAACGGTGATATTCACAATGAGGGGTTTGCGGTCAGGACTTATCTTCCTGGGCGGTCTGTCAGGGTTTCATGGTCCCGCCTTATTGCCATGGGCTTGCATGATTGGTACGGGCGTAATGTCGCTTACACAGTTAAAGCTAACGATGACTCGTGATTTAACATAAGAATACTGCGTGTGCTAAGATTGGTAGCGGGGACGTTCCCTAAAGTTTAGGGAACTTGTAGACAATATTACTAACAGATTCAAAGGGTCGTGGATTTGGTTGTTGACTCAGAGAGATTGAAGTCTTCATTACCAGTCGTTTATACCACAGACCCGGAGGGGTCTACTCCAATGTAGATGTACGAAGCTTGAAAATGAAAGTCGTAAGTCGTAAACAACAATGAAGTTGCCGACCTCTTGGTCCGCAAGTGCTGCCTGTTAGGAGCTGGTATGGGAAGTACCTGGTGAAGGTAATCCCGGATATGGCAAGCACAAAGGCCATAACGTATTGCTGCAGCGTTGCGAGAAAGTAGCATCGCGTTGCGACATGTCAGCAACACGTTGCTGTGTAGGCCAATCAAAATCATAATTTCTGTGACGTATTCACACAAAAGACCCACATCGCGTTGCTAGATATTTTGACAACGCGTTGCAAACCTTCACAACGCGTTGCGAGCTCACAACGCGGTGGCAAGCTTCACAACGCGAAGGTCCACAAGCCAAGGGTCATAAAGTTATTGCCGCAACGCGTTTTGGTGAGAAGGTCACAAAACGCGTGGCGACATTTCGGCAAAGCGTTGCGACATTCCAGCAACGCTTTGCGGTGTCGGGCAATCACAATCATGAATTTCGGTTTTTTTTCTTTTTTTTTTTTTTTTTTTTTTTTTTTTTTTTTTAATTTTTCTTTTTTTTTGACGTATTTCAAAAATAGAAATTCACAACGCGTTGTTGCGACCTTCACAACGCGTTTGCAAAACCTTCACAACGCGTTGCAGCAATACGTTAGACCTTTTGCCTTCAACAACGCGTTTGTTGAAGTTAGCAACGGTGTGAAGGCTCGCAACGCGATGTGATGGCTGGACAAGCGTTGTGAAAGCCTAAGGGTCATAACGTATTGCCGCAAAGCGTTGGGATCTATTTTTTGAAATACGTCACAGAAATTCTGATAATTGGATTGGCTGAAGTCGCAACGGTTGCCGCGAAATGTCGCAACGCGTTGCTACTTCTCACAACGCGTTGTTTGTCGGCCAATACGTTATGACCCTCATGGCTTTGTTACCCTTAGCAACGCGTTGTGAAGTTCCAACGCGTTGTGAAAGCTCGCAACTCGTTGTGAAGGTTCGCAACGCGTTGTGAAGGTTTCGCAACGCGTTGCTGCAAAGTATCTCGCCACGCGTTGTGGGCTATTTTGAATACGTCACAGGGAAATTCATGATTTGATTGGCCGACACAGCAACGCGTTTGCTGAAATGTCGCAACGCGTTGTACTTGCTCGCAACGCGTGCAAAACAATACGTTATGGCCTTTAGGGCGTGCCATACCCGTAGAGTAGCTGCAGAGTATCCACTGCTGGTGTATGGCACCCTCCACATATCAAGTCATGTCGAGTTTCACAAAGGCGCTGCTAGTATCGAGTTTCCTCGCATATGTCGGTGTGCAGCGTTAATATGTCGAGTTACAGCGCTATCTGTCCAGTTTGCCCTCTTATACATCGAGTTTTGCTCTCTATATATGGTGAGTTTGACATAAATCATGTCCAGTGTTCCCATGTCCAGAAAAAAATATGCCGAGTTTCAAAATCTCGACATGATTTATTCTCAACATGAGGAAACTAGACATGATGTGTTTGGTGTAGATGTGTAAAAGAAAATCATGTCGAGTTTGCTCATGTGAGAAAAAAATCATGTCCAGTTTGCTCTGTTGAGAAAAAATCATTGTGAATAATTATGAAATTTTTGAGAAAAAAAATTCATGTCCAGTTTTTTAAAACTCGGCATGATGTATTCTGGACATGATTTATTTTTTTTATTTTTTTTATTTTTTTTATTTTTGACATGATTTATGAAATTGGATAGGCAGCGCTGTAAACTCGACATATAGAGGGGTAAACTCGATTACGGCGCATGAAACTCGACAGCGAGGGGAAAACTCCCATGATTTGATAAGACGTGGAGCGTGCCATATGGTGGCTACAGGGTAATACATGTCGTCACCTAGCAGGCAACTGCGGCACATTATAGGATTGGTACTGCTAAATAAACCCAAAGCTGCTACCACCAAGGGCTATGTGCACGTCGCAAGTAGTACTTAGTTTGTAGGTACTTCATCAATAATGCATCAAGGGGGGTACCCTCGGAGGAGAGCTAAGAGTACACATGGAGTAGAATAAGCTCTGGGTACACCATGAGGGGTTTTTTTTAGGTCTTTCAAACTGGCTCCTTGCACTACTAATAGTATATTACTAAAGTTTATAAACAGGAATTGGAGCTTACTGGTTGGATTATCGCACTTGCAAAAAATGCAAAGAGCCCGATATCTAAGTCTGTAGTAAAATTAGTGGCAAATGCACCTATATTGAACGTGGATATCAAGGAATAACTTTACGCGTTATTTGGTTAAGTAGTGTTTAAAAATACTGTTAATTGTTTACAAAAAAGATCGAAATTAGTATATACAAAATTTAAAACTCATTCAAAAGATAACTACATTTTTATACCCGTTACCTTTTAACACCATTGGCTCCACCAAGAAACAAAGAAAATCGTGTTTTCACAGACCATATCAGCAGATATTTGATAAATTTAAAAATTGATAACATATTATGGATAATTGTCAAGGACAAGGGAGAAAGAAATGTCTTTGAAGCTACCCCTTACCATTTATATTTGAGCAATTTATGGCAGCAGGGCAACGTTATGGGCAGCGTGCACTCTTGAGCAATTATGGCCAGAGTGTGTTTATAATTGTAAAGCGCTTGATATATTGTTGAAGGCAGCTATATAAATGTCGACCATTTATTTATTTATTTATTTATTATTTTATAACATGCTCTAGCAAAAGTGAAACTAAATTTGACTCTAACAACAACATGGTAATGTTGGGAGGGGGTTTTACTTTCGAGTTAAGGACAGTGTCAACCCTGAGTTTCCGAGTATCTATTTTGGTTGTAACTTGCAAATGACTAGAATCGAATTGTATGTAAAAAGTATACATTTCTAGCAAAGAAAATTGGCCGATGAACCCGATGGTGGCATCAGTAATGTAAAACTGACGTATTTGAAAAATACTAAAAAAACATGATTTGGCCCCAAAATTTCAGACAGCATAACAAAAACAATTTGACTTTTCATGTGATTTTTATGTGTTTTTTTTAGAAAAACAAGACAAACTTGTTAGGGACTTTTTTTGCATTTTTAAAATAGAGCTTACTTTGTTCGAACTAAAGGGAAATCTCAAAAAAGGTGGATTTTACTTTTCTTTCCAAAATTTGAGGTATATATGGAGAAATCTTTAGTTAGAAATCGAAAAATGAAAAATTGAAAAACCGTTCCTAGAGAAGACCGATTGCTATCGTAGGAAAGTGAAACCGTACGTTTTACTTCGGTCCGTAGTTTTTGGAGTTATCTTGGCTGAAAATTTGCCCAAATTGCGAAAATGAACATTGAGAAATCAGTGTTTAGTAAAAAAGTGACTAGTTTCACTCCTTACAGCTGTCTCTTCCAAAATAACTTATCTTGAACTTAAAAAATTTGAGTATGTGTGCAAGTGATGCAAAATAATCTTTATTGCACTATTGAATCAACGTCTTTTGTCTCTAACTCCAGAAATCAGAAGCAAATTGAAATTTCATTGGTCTAAATTAGCGCTTGTTTCATTTTCAAATATATTTTCGTTTTTCCAAGATTGGCGTTCGCGCAAAAGTACATTACAACACGCGCACGCTTCCATTGCGCACGCAACAATTCACGCGCCTTGCGCTGACGGCGTGAATGAAATGCGCTTAAATTCCCCGCCGTTAAGACCATGCGGTTTTGTGACTTTTTAAATGCGTTCAATAGCGGTTCTTAATCGGCAAAAAAATACAGCTCAGATTGTCTGAAAGTGGATAATCTTTGTTGGTAACGATAAACACAGTTAGATGTTAAAATGGTTAAACATCAGAAATTGGTTGTAAAAAAAAAAGCACCATAGGCCAGTCAAAATAGAATGAATGCTGCCTAACCCAACACTAATTCACCGAATCAATTCCAACCGAATTGTATTGAGAGAAACCTCAATACAAAACATATCAAAAGTCTTACTAAAATCAAAGGGTGGAACATATACTTTTAAGGGGGGTAAGGTTTATACAGGGGTCCAAATATTGAAAAGTATCACAACGCCGTCGAAAAGATGCAAACGTGTTCGATTACATTTCCAGGATTAAAAAAAGGTATAGTTTGCCATATCTGCGGTTGTAGGTTCAATAGTTAGAGTCAAAAATAGGTGTCAAGGTCACCCAATGGGTGAAATTTTCAGAATATCGTTTGTTTATACAAAAGGTCAAATTGTTCGTTCTAATTCAATTTAATTTTCAAGTTTATTGACATAGGCCTCTGACCAAATCATACATAATCAATTTAAGAACATTGAAATTATAAACATTACCGAGGGGTGGTGAACCGAACCAATATTTCATGGTCTGATTTTACGAGCTAATAGATAAATTTACCAACACTTGTTGAATTCTTTTTTCTCACTTGTCAATAATTGTTTGAATGTAATATGAGTAGGGTATCTGTGGTAAAAGCGAGGAAGGAAGGGAGGAAGCAGTTTAACCTTAGATCATGATTAATATGTTAGGCCACACCCGAAGAAAATGGTATTCAGTTTCTATAGCATTTAAATCAAATCGAGCACAAACACGATTTTCGACTGGAGTACCATATATCGACCAGATTGAATAGCAAGTGGGGAGGTACACATCGAAGTTCCAGTCCGCTTTGCGAAAACAAATGATCGTATTTACGTCAAGGTATGACTCACTTTGCAAGTTATCTTTAAATAATCTATTCATGACGGTTGGTTACCGACACTAAATTGCTATTCTTTCTCGCCATGTTGAAAGTGAAAATATTCATGACACATATCTTTTGACAAAATTCGATGAAATACTTAACATACACCTACACCCCTGTTGGGTACCCAAACTCACCAAAGCCCATTGTAAAAAGAGAGTTTTTACGCTGCCAGCCGCAATCAAGATTAGTTTCATCAAAAATTAATTTGCATTTGAGAACATTGGTATAATATCGATTCTATCCATACAATCATTTTAAGCCAAGATCTAATAATCTGAAAATAAAAATCGGGAAAATTATGAGGTATGTCTACCTAGTTACAGGCCCGTTACCACATCATAGGTGTATATATATTGCATTTAAAACAAATTTGCAAAAACCCGTGTGCACTCTTTACAACGTCAGCACCTTATGAAAGCCCCATTATTCAGCACCTAGTGGAGTAAGGCATGTGGATTTTTTCGTGATGTCAAAGATCTTGTTATAAACAAAAATAGGCAAGTGACTATTTTGAGGCAAGTTGTTTTTAATGCAAAAAAGAGCTTTGCTGGCTTGTTCAGACAGATATTTTTGTGTAATATTCCATTTGCCGTTACTTGTAACTTTTCACACCAAGGTATTTGTACACATTAGTTTATCAAAAATGGGGGTGGTACCATTCATTAGTCCATGTTCTGTTCTGCGGCAACATAAACCGTTCTTAAAAACAAACACATTTGTGTGTCAGATTAATAGTAAGCTTCCATTTTTGACAATATTGATGGAGTTTGTCAAAGTATCTGTAAATCTGCCACGCGATTACCAAAGATTACCAAATCATCAGCATACAGTAAACAGCGAATATTGCAATTATTGGTGTGAAAAGCCCTGGACGCTGGTGATCGAGTTCGTTTCGAGGGCATTCATGGAATAACGCAATAGAAGAGCTGATAATATACAAACCTTGACGCAGACCGGTATTACAAATAAAAGAAGCTAAGCCTGTAATACCATATGCTGTTTTGATACACGAATTAACATTGTTATACATAGCTTTAAGTATATTAAATATATGAACGGTGAAGCCTGACTTCTTATTTTTCAAATAAATGTTTCACGTGATACTGAATCAAACGCGCTTTAAATCAACGAATCTACAAAATACTTTACCCTTTCTACTAAGAGCCTTGGTTACATCGTATCTAAAACAAAAAATGTTATCAAAGAGTACAATATCCTTTCTAAAACCAGCTTGGGGTTCGTCAAAAAATACTGTGTCATAATCCATGGAGTTAGACGGTCTGCAGTTTTTAGTAAACACTTTACTCATTACAGGTGGGTAACAAAGTGGATAGCTCTGTAATTAGAATTTTAGAAGGGTCATTGACATCACTTTTTATAAATTGGACATAGAATACCAGTGGACCAATTTAAAGGGAATAAAGATGATTCCATCATACAATTAAAGAGTTTGGTAAGTAAGTTCACGAGTACATGGAGGGGCATTTGTTAATAAATTAAATGTGTTTTTTTTTTTTTTTAATTTCTTTATTATTTTTAAATGTTTGATTGCATTTTCAACCTCAATTTGCTCAACTATCTTATTAACCTCCTCAGACCATTGATTATGTCTATCTCTTCATTAACATCGATGTCATTAACAATTCTTGATTAAAGGCTGAAAAGAAAATGTGTGACCCACATATCATGCTCTGATTTTCATTTTTGGTTATCAGAATTTTTTGTTACTGATTTCCAAAAGGTTCCAAAATCTTTGGATCTTTACGTTGAATTGTATCAAGTATACTATTCTGCATTGCTTCTGATAAGCATATCTTTTTCTCTCAAGAAGCATTTTATAGTCAAGTTTAAGGCTTAGATACTTCCTTAAATGAGAAATCACGGATTATAAATCTGAACTTTATAAGTGACACATTTCAACTTAACCTTCTCAAGACGTAACCTGCCCGTATCATACCAGTCGCCACCTCTCTTGCTACAGCGTTTCCTTTTCTTTTCAAAAGGCATACATGTGATGCTAAAGATTTCATATATTTTATTCAAAATATCAGTTGGTTCACCATCAATATTAAAGGGCACTCATCATAATATTGACACCTCATATGTACTCCACATGTGTTTATATTCATAAGCCGGTCAGTATCCAACCTTATAACAGTTAACTTCATTATACCTTCAGTATAATCGTTTTCGTCGTTATTATTTTCATTCCTTGTTCAAATCCTGAAAAATATTGGCAAATGGTTGACTCTTCCCCTAGCGAAATTTCGAAATCAGTAAATATTTCCTGACCATTAATTCCTCACTAGCAATTACATAATCAACAACAATTTCTGCCTGTGCGTGAAACGTAGGTTGTATTCACCAATCCACTTATCTTTAAACAGTCTACCATTAACTATACGGTATTAGTTGATTTGGCATCAAATAAGGGAGTTTAAATACATTGTTATTAACATATACTATAAGATTAGCTCGTGTTTCAGTATAATTATCAAAAAATAATTCTGGAAAGTCTGAGTTAAAATGATATCAATATCAATAAAGTCGGGTAAAATGCCCGTACGTGAATTGAAATCGCCAACAATCAGAAAAGTACAGTCACCCTTTTTCATTCAATAGATACCCCATATCTTCTCAAATTGAATTAAAAATATCTATTTGGCATACACTGAATTGTCAGGTGGATGTAAACCAACCAATTACACTATTACATTGTTATCATCAATACCGTTATCAATCCAAATTACATCGGAAGATTTCATGATCAGATTAGGCATGATGTGGGTAATTCTAGCAAATACAATTATACCACTGAGTTACGACTAGCATTGGTTTTCTTTGATACAGTGATTAATGTATTAAACATCAATCGTATTATTGATTCTCGTAATCAGCCCATGTTTCAACGAAAGCGATAAATCAAAATTACACTGTAGTCAATAAAATCAGTATCGTCCATTTTGGTACTTAAACCATTCACATTCCATACAATAAGGAAGGTCCTTATCTATAACGTCACTACTGTCATAATGCGTGTCATCACTATCATTGTATAATCGGCATGATCATCGCCATCAGAGATAGTATGCGGAGTTATCATAACATGGGTACTTCTCAGAGTTATCAATATATCTTATGGTCATGACCACTATACCATTGTTTTGCGACTCGTTATTCAGTAGCAATAAAATTACTCACATTTCCATTTTTGTCTCACTGTCAATATCATAATTGAGCAATATTCACACACGTAACATTCGCCATTCATTAAGGCATATTTTTCCAGTATATGGCCATTACCATTTGCACCATTTTACCACTCGTATTGACACCATCCATTACAATTCCATATAATTCTTAATCAGGCATATTGATACAATTTTAACACTCATGTAACACCAATGTTTCAATCAAGAGAATAACACTAATATCATAATTCATATCATCAAAATAAATTAACACCATTTTTTTAAAACCATATCACTTACCACTGGCTGTTTCACCACAGAGTAGCAATGTCACTATAAACACATTATCACAACCATTTACACCCACTTTTATCACTCATAATAACATCGTGGCTGTTCTTCAATATAATAATTACCACTTCACATCAGCACCATAGCTGGTTCATCAATAGAATAACAATTATCATTTATAATTCACAACATCATCAACATTAACACCGTGTTGACCAACTCATATTTAACGTCATTAGTGTTTCAGCAATAAATAACAATTTTCATATAATTCATGCAGAATCAACGTTACACCGTTTGACCACTCATATGAACATCATTGCCTGTTTCATCAAGAGATACACAAATCATCATTATAATTCACAGCATCATCAACATTAGCACCGTTTAACCATGTCATATTACAATTCATTAGTGTTCATGATCAACAGAATAACAATGTCATATAATTCACAACATCATTAATTTAGAACCGTTTTGACCACTCATAACAAACTACGATATTTCATCACCAGAAGAAACAGGGGATACATTAGAATTCAAAGTCGTCTTTGCATCACAATCAACATCCTGCCCAAGCAATTCATACCATGAGCAACTTCAGGCACAAAAGACCGGAAGAGCCAGGGGGGGGGAGAGGGGGGGGGAGGAGGAGAGGGGGGAGAAAAATGGGAGGGGGGGGGGGGAGGGGGCGGGGGGGGAGAGGAGAGAGTGGCGGGAGAATGGGGGGGAGGAGGAATGACAGGGGGTGGGGAGTGTGCTGGCATGTGTTTGCGTGGAGGGGGAAGGGGTGGAGGAAGGGGGAAGGGGGGGGGGGAGGGGGTGGGGGGGGGGGATAGAGGGAGGGGGGGGGGGGGGAGTGGGAGGAGGGGAAGGGGGGGGGGAGAAGAGGAGGATGGGGGGGGGGAGGGAGAGAGAGAGGGGAGAGGGAAGAGGGGGGGGGAGAGAGGGGGGGGGGGGTGGAGAGGGGGAGGAGGGTGGGGGGGGTGGGAGAGGGGGAGGGGGGGGGAGGGAGAGGAGGAGGAGGGGGGAGGGGGGGGGGGGGGGGAGGGAGGAAGAGGAATGGCCTGGAAGAGGGGGAAGGGGGGGGGGGGGGGGGGAGAGGGGGAGGGGGGAGGGGGAGGCGAGGGGAAAAGGGGAGAGAGTGGGGGGGGGGGAGGAGGGGAGAGGAGGAGGAGAGAGGGAGGGACGGTAGGGCAGGGGGGGGGGGGAGGGGGAGGGGAGGGGGAGGGGAGGGAGGGGGAGGGGGGGGGGGAGAGGGGGGGAAGGCGGAGGAGGGGGGGGAAGGGGAAGGGGGGGGGGGGGGGGGGGGGGAGGAGGGGGAGGGAAGAGGGGGGAGGGACGGGGGGTGAGGAGGGGGGGAGGGTGGGGAGGAGGGGGGGGGAGGAGGAGAGGGAAGTACATAAGGTAAGCTTATATGAAGCGTAAACTCAGAACCCGACGAGAGAATCTAATCAAAGTAAGGCGTGTAACACTAATTGCATCGGACGAGGCGACAAATAATTTTGTCGTAGGCTGGGATAAAGAAGTACGGTATGGCTCGACGAGGCATGTCCATCTGGGAAACCTCGCGAGAATAGTTAGTTGGGGAAAGCCAGGTAGAGTTGTGATACTGGAGCTTTATTAGCATCTCTCTCTCTTCCTACTCCCTTTTTCCTTACACTTTCCTCCTTTACATTTATTCATACAATCTTCAACATTAGAACCAGTAGGCTATAAATCTCATCATTATCCATAACACCGTCCAATATCAATTCAGCTTTTTCTCAGTGCATCATCTAATTGCTACTCTTAGTTCCAATGTTGAAAAAAAAATTACATGATAAATGTAATTCTCATTCACCTTTTAGCATGAGTTTTGCCACGGTCATTACATTAAAGGTCGACAATGTTCTTAAAGGACAATGGCCAAAACCTTTATTTATTCTTTTTCACTTCAGTTTCTTCATCATAGGTATATTTCTTTCCATCAAATTAAGTGTCATACCTCAAGTGAGCTTGTTTACCATCTGCCTCTTGCTTTATCAAAGTCATTAGAAGTCTCTTCCTTAATTTCCCTAGTTGCTTGGTTAAAATCTTCAATTACTCTATATCTCCCCTTTAATTTATTTCCTGCTTCATCAAAATATATTCTTGTCCTTATACTAGTGAGATTTTGCAATATGGGTCTTGGGCCTTGGGGATTGTTTTTTTGCTCTGGTGTTAAGTCGGGGTACGCGTTCAAAATCTATGTTTTCAGCATTCTATTTCATCTATATGTTAAAATTGTCTGGACTTGAATCTCAGATCGACATGTTCATCTTGATCTTCTAGGTATTCTCTAAAAATGAGATTTTCCCTTCTAGATTGTGCTTCCATTTTGTTCAAATTTCCCTTCTAAATGTTAATTCTTCGCTTTAGTTCCACATTTTCAGTAGCAAAGCTGTTGGTGTTTATGTTCATTTTCAGTAACTCTTTCTGTTAGCTGTCTAATCTCTTGTAAAGCCATCAATTTATGGTGTAACGCTTTTAAGTCTTGAGCTATCGACCGTAACAGATCTTCACTGGAATAAGAATCGGTTTATGTTATTATCGCTATTAGCATTCCCTATCTCCTTTAATAGTCGTGGGTCTTTACCTCGGATCACGTACCGTACCAAAAGCGCCTTCTTCTTCTGGTGGCCAGGGTTGGTCTATATGTCCCCACACAACAAGTAAAGTTTGCAAATCTTTGTAAATTGGTGGTCTGGTAGTTCACTTGTGTATATCAAACTGGTTGCCAAATGTGTTATCGAATGACAATCCATACCCCATCAGTACTGTTCCAT
Organism: Ophioderma brevispina; assembly: GCA_023653785.1. Classification (NCBI taxonomy): domain Eukaryota; kingdom Metazoa; phylum Echinodermata; class Ophiuroidea; order Amphilepidida; family Ophiodermatidae; genus Ophioderma; species Ophioderma brevispina. The sequence continues at coordinate 12,052 of JAMKCH010044642.1, forward strand.
ACTTTCAAGTATGCGGTGCTGATCAAATAGTAATCGCCATACTTGTGATTAGGGCACTCAGCAATAAGGAGGAGGGTTATACCACGCGAGCCTACGCCATCTTGGATTGTCAGGTAAATCATGCCACAACATGGCTTTTAAAACATATCCTATACGAGCCCGCCAAACTTCAATTCCGACTCCCATGATGCCGACGCAGTTCCTGTAAGTGTTAGTTATCTCTCCAATATCAAAATAGATATATTGAGCCTTTTAATGAACTCAAATACACAATAAATAGATAACTTTCTTCAGAGCTGAGATTTTATGGCGACATGTTGAACACCGCCCGACTTATGGTAATGGGTACAGAAACCCGAAAATATACTGTGCACCAGCTATTAATATTCGTTGCTAATGGAAACCGCAACAATGTGACTGGGGGATACAGGGTCTATGGGAGTCACTAGTCATAGCTCTGTAATCTTATATAGGAAAGTTCAAACAAAGAATTATGTTACATTTACTTATCCAGGGTGCAATGGTTTTGGGGTGTTGGTGTATAATAATTATAATAGGGCTGTTTGGATTATTAGAGTGTATCGGTGCGCATGCTACAGAGCGCATAGCTCGGTAGCCATGGCGCGGATGTTCAAGGTTATTTATGTTTGGATAGAGATTACTTTTGCAGGGGAAGTTTCTGGAGTTTTGAGTGATGAAACCAGGTAATTAACAGAAGCATGATTGATGTGACATTTTAATAGCAGTGACGTGAATGAAACAGGGAAGGAAGTGGGCCTGGGGCTAACTGTTGAGTAATTTACGCACCAAACTTACAAAGTACTGATTATACATCGTAGGCATGGCTGTAGCATTAATTACAATTTGAGTGATGTACGACTATGGTGTTATTGACTTAATGATAAGACTGTGGTATTGTATAGTATAGCGATTTAGAATTGTGGCAAGGACAGTCGTGCAATATAGCCTTTGCCTACTATAAAATAAGTACTTGAATCACATTTATTTGAAAAAGGCAGGTTGGATCGAACCGTGATACCTGCATTATAAATCGATGCCTATTATCACTACACTAGCGAGGAAGGATGGTTGGTGGCGATTGATTTAATCCTACATAAGCTTTACGGAATAATAACCGAGACGACTATTGTGATATGATAGATATACTAATAATAGCGCCCGCAATAGTTGGTCCGGTAAATATAGATTTCACAACAGTATTCGCCGGACTATCTGGCGAATAGTCACTTCCTTGAAAAGTACCACAACTATGACTTGATACGCATGAAAATAGTGCTTTTTACTAAGCCTTCAAATGCATTGAACCTAGTCTTACTACAGAACCGCATGTATAGTCTCACATCTGATCGATTACGCTGTGACAAGGGAGATACAGAATGCTTGTTGCTTTGACGTATTGTAGTTATAAACCGGTAACGAGATGAATAGGTTTGGTGTCACGTGTAAGGTACAGGTCACGTGTCAGGTATCAGGTTTCAGTTTGTGCTTCGGGGGCGACCGATACATATAAATCCGACTATGTTAAACAAGGTCTGTACATGACCTTCTGCCAAAGTGCTATATTTTCCAAAAGAACACCGTTTATTATGGCTAAACAGTACAAAAATACCTTTCCTTACTGATTCAAAACCGACGTACGATGACGAGAATCGGGTGTTTTTTCAATGTAGGGATACGTACGCGTTTTTTTACATGAATGGGTCCCCCGAAGCCAAAATCTAAACCAAATCAGTGCGTGACGTCATCAAATCTTTATTTTTCCAAAATGGTGTTATTCCCATAATAAACCTTTTAAGATTTCAAATTCTGTAATGTTCTTTAATAAGTATATTTAATATTCAATTGTCCCCGCTTGATTGTGAAAAAGATGGGTCCTAAGTATACAACTGAAAACATAGTCAGTGCCTGCTAATAAATACCCTTACCGTGGACTGTATGAGCAGACGGCTCCCCGTTTTAGTTTTTAGGCAGGCTTACAGCCACTCGCGCGCGGCTGCGGGGGTTATGCGTTCTAGTGGGACAAATTTAACATTTTAAACCAGTACGATCAAAAATCGGACCCATTCTATGAATTTACCCCAGGATGACCTTGAACTGTTATGGGCATTGTACTAAAAACTATAACGCGTAGATAGGGCAACTTACCCTTTTAAACCTTAGGAGTAGCCCAATAAATGGTACATCATTTAACATTAATTCGAACAAAATCTAATTTTTACCCCTGAACAAACGTTGCCCCCGTATTTCACATGTTCCCACTTAGGTTGATTTGGTTAGACTTTTAATATTTATTTTTGGACTATTTCAGAGTATATTGAAAAACCAAAAATGTTGTCGGTTGCAATTTGTGTGGGGTCAATCCCAAATCATACAATTAGGGACTAACAGGTTGACATGCCCTTATCAAAGAATAGCGCTTTGCTCAAGCCCCCCCCAAAATGTATCTCGTGGAGTCGTGAGGTGGGGGGGGCCCATTTCCATCCGGGGTGGAACTGTACCAGCCTCAAGTATTAAAGCTAAAAACAAACGGTTTTCGGGCGTGTAATATCAATACAGAAAACACGCCGGTGTAAAAAACTGCGTGTCCCCATAAAGAGAGGTGTCCTAGTTACATATAGCAACAGGTACGGAATAAACCGTACCTGTAGACGAGGCCAATTGGGTACAGTGCTTTGATGAACCAAATGATGCATACCGTACTCAATGGAGAACACAATAGACGCATGGGTGGTAGCACTCGTCAACACGGACGCTTGTAGTTTATGACAACCGGCCCACTATTACTTATATTTATTAAATAAGGTTCACTTATGTTTTAATTCAGCCTCTTCTTTAAAGCCTTGGTATCTTCGTGGTCAAGTCTGGACGTGAACTCTAAAATACAAGGCTTACGTGCCTCCTGGCGCGAGCATAAATACAACTGATTAACTCAAAAGAATCAAAAAAAATAATGCCGAAATTAAATGACGAATTTACTTCCTAGCTAGGCTCAAAATTCCATGTTTGGTCCTCGGATTTCGACCCATAATGCTGCGAGATTAACTTAAAGGGAATCAACTTATTGTCCTATGCCCATGGGCGTAGTTTCTAATATTATTGCTTGCTTGTTGAAAAATACTCTAGTTTCAAATTGCAAGCAAGCAGATTCATAGAGCGTGGTGTTTGTACTATAGTACTTGATTAAAGGCACTTATCAGTGATTGATAAATCAGGAAAAAAAAATGATTTTGCAGGTTGATAGAAAGTTTAGGTTAATCCTACTAAGTGATAAAGCCAAAATTCAACATAAGTAAGGGACAAAATCGGATATTAGTCACGGACACTTACTATACGCGTAATTGCTCTGAATTGTTTGAAAAACTCTAGTTGTCAAATTGCAGACAAGCAGATTTCAATAGAGCGTGGTGTTTGTACTATAGTACTGATTATAAAGGCCCTATCAGTGATTTGCGAAATCAGAAAAAAAAAAAATGATTTTTGCATGTTTTGCAAGTTTAGGTATCCTAACAAGTGATAAGACCAAAATCAACCTAAATAGGACAAAATCGGAAAATTTCATCAGGACACTTAATATACGGCGTAATTGAAAGGATGGTCATTATTTGGAACACTTTGATTTTTTATTCCCTTTCGGTCCATTCTTCAGTTGGAAACATAAATTACTGAAGAATTCATGCGCGTAGTTAGGATCCCCGAATCTCCGGGATGCGGATCCTGGGGACAATCCAAACACCAAAGGCCCGATGAGGTTTAAGGCCCCTCATATTTGAAACCATGTTCAATGCACTTAATCTTTTCCTTTTGTTTCCTTAGACCCCCGGGTGCACACACTCCTGCGCCCCTTGCCTACGCTCATGAATTCTCAGACTTATCCGTCACTTTTAAACTACTACAAATTTTAAATAGTTTTGACTCTTTGGGTAATTCACTGATAGTGCTTTTAAAGTTATGTGAACGTGCGTTACGTTTTATGGGTGAAAACAATTCAATTCTCCGGGTCAGAGCCCAGAGGGTATACACCGGTGACGGGTGAAAGGCAAACAGAAATCCTTGCTCTTACGAATTACATTGAGATTGGTATGGTTTTCATTTGCCGATAAACAAACACAATACCATGATGGAATGAGAAAGGTTCGTGTAGGGTCGCTATATAAAATATTAGTAGAATACTATCTGGGTATTACCATTGATGTGTTGCCTTGACAATAAAATAGGAGGGATTAGCAGACAGAAGTGACAGATAAGAACGTATTTTATTAATTCAAAGCAAATGTATTACTGTGGTATACATCTCAGATCTGCAAAATATAAACTTACTGGATAAACTTATCGCTTTAAGAACATGGCAAACACTAAGGACAACAGCAAAAAGTCCAATGCGTGCAGTATCAATCACTGGAAAATAGAGCAGACACAACGCAAACTGACTTCTTCAATCGGACACGCTTTGCGGTTGCGGACCGGTATCCCGCTTCGTGCAAACGCTGTTAATCCTATCGTATTTTACTGCCCAGGTGGGTTTACTTCTAGTACCCCCGCATTGACAATCGATGAGTGCGTGGATACGTTGTAGTGGCTAACTGCGTAGGACCAACTACTTTCAAAGGGCGATGTGTAGGGCGTGAGACACACAGATGGATAGAGCGTCAGTTCCAGGGGTCTTCCTATGGGCGCCTGTGGCAGTTCTTTCAGAAGTGTGTATGAAATAGTACTAAACCGTGGGCATAACCTGCTTCCTAGTATTTGTGTGATGGTCGAACTTGCGAGTGTGAGCTATTTTGGACACAAATCCCATCGTCCCAGATGGATTGCCGTTGGTGCGATCCTTATGGCTATAGGACTTATACTTTGTGCTTGATGCCACATTTTTTCTAGACCCGATAGGATCCCAGAGTATTATTGCAGGGGCACGGATACTTCAGCCGAGCAGGTCAGCTTTACAGATTTTAGGCGTTTGTGAAAAATACTAGTTTGAAAACAAGCGCGGGCAAACGGGGGTCTCGATTTGCACGTATAGTTCAAATAGCTCCGTTAAGGGAGAAGCAAAAGGAGATCTCTAAAATCTACAGGTATGGGAGCCCAGTCAAATGGCTCGTTGTTGGTCAGATCATCTTGGGAGTCGGTTCTGCACCAGCATTCCGCGTTTTGTCATACATTGACGATGCTGTTAAGAAGCACAAATTCACATCCTACACAGGTTAACACCTGAAGTTTGAAAATTGCTTTATTCGTTGGGATAGACAAAGGATATATATTTATGCAAATTAAAGGTCAATCACTACATAACAATAGGATATGAATATTAATTTTATACAAATTGAATAGGAACTCATAACCTATATGAATAATTACAATTTGGACTAACCCTGTTGGTTAGCGTTATTATTATTACAATTATACTTGTTACGGTGAAATCAGGAAATCGTCACAACGATTGCGTTCCATATAGTTAGCGCTCGTCCATATCAGCCCATAGATTGATTATAGATTGTATTATTACACCTCATGAATAATTCATGAACAAAATCATGATTATTTTATTGGCTGATTAGATTACGCGGTGCTATTTTCTATGGAAATACACTGCTCTTAAAAAAAATGTCGTAAAATTTACGGGACAATTTCTGGCAGCAGTTTTCCAGTCATTTTCGGGTAAATTTTTACCAGAACTTTCTGAATTAACGGAAACTTTGACAGTAATTCTACCAGAAAATTGTTCTCATATTATGGAAAAATTGTATTTTAACAGAATTTTTCCGAATTTTAAATTACGGAAACAAAAAAAAAAAAAAGTCCGGAAATATGCTGCCAGAAATTTTGAAATATTTCCGTAAATTAACATTTTTGCTATTTTTTAGTTTGTGGTTTTTATTGTATTGTTTTCTTAAACAATTTTCGTAAAGTACGGGAAAATTTGGTTCTTAATTTACGAAATTTTAACAGTGTGCTTGGATTATTTCCCTACATTCCTCGTCCACCAGAGTCACAATGAGTGTAATAAAACTCCACTACATGATTTCTAATGGAAGTAGGGCACAATATGGATCGGGCCGATAACCCCGTTTTAGTTTTAGCAGGCTTACAGCCACTTGCGCGCGGCTGCGGGGGTTATGCGTCTAGTGGGACAAATTTAACATTTTACAACCAGTCCGATCAAAATCGGACCATTCTATGAATTTTACCCCAGGATGACCTTGAACTGTTATGAGCCTATTGTACTAAACTATAACGCGTAGATAGGGCAAACTATACCTTTTTTTTAAACCTTAGGAGTAGCCCAATAAATTGGTACATCATTTAAATCAATTCGAACAATTCTAATTTTTTACCCCTGAACAAACGTTTCCCCCGTATTTCTACATGTTCCACTAGGTTGATTTTGGTAGACTTTTAATATATTATTTTTGGACTATTTCAGAGTATATTAAAAACCAAAATTGTTTCTGTTGCAATTTGTGTGGGGTCAAATCATACAATTATTGGACTACCAGGGTTGACACTGCCCTTAATCAAAGAATAGACGCTTTGCTCAAGCCCCAAATGTATCTCGTGAGTCGTGAGGTGCCCATTTCCATCCTGGAACTTGTACCAGCCTCAAGTATTAAAGCTAAAAACAAACGGTTCAGGGCGTAATATCAATACCAGAAAACAATGCCGGTGTAAAGAAACTGAGTGTCCCCCATCAGAGAGTGTCCTAGCTACCATAGCAACATGTACGGAATAAACCGTGACCTTGTAGACGAGGCCAATTGGGTACAGTGCTGAAACAAATGATGCATACAGTACTCAATGGAGAACACAATAGACAGATGGGTGGTAGGACACTCAGTCACACGGACGCTGTAGTTTATGACACCGGCACTATTACTTATATTTATTAAATAAAGGCACTTATGTTTTAATTCAGCCTCTTCTTTAAAGCCTTGGTATCTTCGTGTCAAGTCCTGACGTGAACTCTTAAATAAAGCTTACGTCCTCCCTGGCGCGAGCTATAAATACAACTGTTGTACCTCAAAAGAATTCAACAAAATAATGCCGAAATTTCAATGACGAATTTACTTCCTAGCTAGGCTCAAAACTTCCATGTGGTCCTCGGATTTCGACCCATAATGCTGCGAGATTAACTTAAAGGGACATAATTTTATGTCCTATGCCCATGGGGTTAGTTCTAATATATTGCTCTGACTGTTTGAAAATACTCTTAGTTTCAAATTGCAGCAAGCAGATTCATAGAGAGTGGTGTTTGTACTATAGTATTTGTTAAAGCCACTATCAGGGAGTGATTTGCTAAAGCAGAAAAAAATAATGACTTATTGGCCTTGTTTATAAGCAAAAGTTTAGGTATCCTACAAGTGATATAAGACCAAAAATAAACACTAATAAGGACAAAATCGGATATTTCAGTAACGGGACACTTACTATACGCGTAATTGAAAGGATGGTCATATCTTTGAACACTGCTGTTTTATTCCCTTTCGGTCCATTCTTCAGTTGGAAAAATAACTTACTGAGAATTCATGCGCGTAGTTAGGATCCCGAATCTCCGGGATGCGGATCCTGGGGACAATCCAAACCACAAAGGCAGAGAGTTTTAAGGCCCCTCATATTTGAACCATGTTCAATGCACTTAATTCTTTTCTCCTTTTGTTTCCTTTAGACCCCCGGGTGCGCACGCTCCCTGCGCACCCCTCTGGCTACGCTCATGAATTCTTCAGACTTATCCGTCACTTTTAAACTACTACAAATTTTAAATATTTTGACTATTTCGGGTGAATCACTGATAGTGCCTTTAAATATATGTGAACGTGCGTTACGTTTTATGGGTGAAAAGATTCAATTCTCCGAGTCAGACCCAGAGGTATACACCTGTTGACGGGTTTGAAAGGCAAACAGAAATCCTTGCTCTTACGAATTTACATTGGAGATGGTATGGTTTTCATCTTGCGATAACAAAACATCACCTGATGGAATTGAGAAAGGTTCGTGTAGGTCGCATACAATATTAGTAGGAATACTACTGGGTATTACCATATGTTTGCCTTGCAATAAAATAGGAGGTATTAGCAGACAGAAGCTGACAGATAAGAACGTTATTTATTTTTTTATTCAAGCAAATGTATTACTGTGGTATACATCTCAGATCTCGCAAATAAACTTCCTGGATAAACTTATTCGCTCTTAAGAACATGGCATACACTAAGGACAACAGCAAAAAGTCCAATGACGTGCAGTATCAATCACTGGAAAATATAGCAGACACAACGCAAACTGACTTTCTTCAATCGGACACGCTTTGCGGTTGCGGACCGTGTCATCCCGCTTCGGTGCAACCGCTGTCTAATCCTATCGTATTTACTGCCCATGCTGGGTTACTTCTAGCGGTACTTTTGGCTACTTCCACTTACTTCAAAGGGATTCTAACTACCATAGAGCGTCAGTTCCAGGTGTCTTCCTCTGAAGTGGCAGTTCTTTCAGTTTTAAATGACGCTTCCAGTCTTTGTGTGATTCTATTCGTGAGCTATTTTGGACACAAATCCCATCGTCCCAGATGGATTGCCGTTGGTGCGATCCTTATGGCTATAGGACTTATACTTTGTGCTTTGCCACATTTTTTCCTAGACCCGATAGATCCCCAGAGTCTTATTTCAGGGGGCACGGATACTTCAAGCCGAAGCAGGTCAGCTTTACAGAGTTTAGGCGTTTGTGAAACTAGTTTGAAAAGCGCGGGAAAACGGGGTCTCGATTTGCACCGTCTAGCTTCAAATAGCTCCGTTAATGAAGAATGCAAAGGAGAATCATCTAAAGGTATGGGACCAGTCAAATGGCTCGTTGTTGGTCAGATCATCTTGGGAGTCGGTTCTGCACCAGCCTTCCCTCTTGTTTTGTCATACATTGACGATGCTGTTAAGAAGCACAAATTCACATCCTACACAGGTAAAACATCTTAGATAGTAGAATTGAATGTTTGAAAATTGCGATTTATTCCGTTTTGGATTAGACAAAGGATATATTAATTTATGCAAATTAAGGTCAATCCACTACAATAACAAAGGATATGAATATTAATTTATACAAATGAATACGGAACTCATAACCTAATGAATAATTAAAATTTTGCACTAACCCTGTTGTTAGCGTTATTATTATTACAATTATTATTGTTACGGTGACATCAGGAAATCGTCACAACGATTGCGTTCCATATAGTTAGCGCTCGTCCATATCAGCCCATAGATTGTATTATAGATTGTATTATTACACCTCATGAATATTCATGAACAAAATCATGATATTTCATTGGCTGATTTCTATTACGTGTGCTATTTCCCTATGGAAATAGATTGTTAAAAAAAATGTCCGTAAATTTACGGAAATTTCTGCCAGCAGTATTTCCAGTCATTTTTAGGGTAAATTTACAGAAATTTCTGTCAATTAACGGAACTTTGACAGTAATTTTACAGAAATTTGTCTCATATTATGGAAAAAAATATGTATTTTAACAGAATTTTTCCGTAATTTTAAATTACGGAACCAAAAAAAAAAAAAAAAAAAAGTCCGGAAATATGCTGCCAGAAATTTTTGAAATATTTCCGTAAATTAACATTTTGAGCATTTTTTGTTTTTTTGTTTGTGTTATTTTATTGTTTTCTAAAACAGATTTTCCGGTACATTTTACGGACAATCTGTTTTCCTTAATTTTACGGAACTTTTTAACAGTGTAGATTGGATTATTCCCTACAGCCTCGTCCCAGAGTCACAATGAGGTGTAATAAAACAAATACTACATGATTTATATGGGAAGTAGGGCACAATATGGCTACGGGCCGATCACCCCTCACCCTTCAGGTTCGGGGTGATCGATCACCCCTCACCCTTCAGGTTCGGGGTGATCGGCCCGTAGCAAGTACCTCGGGAACATAGTGTGCCCTATTTCCCTCTAACCATGTAGAATTTGTATAATAGTCCCCTATATTTGGTCTGCTTTCTTCTTATTGCCACTCTTTTTTCATAGCTTTCTTGTTTATAGCCATCATGTTAGGACCGATAGGGGGCAATTTCCTTACTTCAGCAGCCACTTCTTTATATGTTGACTTTGACCGTGTTCCCGCTGACGAGATACCAGACCTTGAGCACTATGATCCTCGTTGGATTGGAGCGTGGTGGATTGGCTTTCCTCTTTTGAGCATATTGCTGATAGTAGGGGCAATTCCCTTGTGTTTCTATCCGAAAGTGATGACTCCTAAGCTAACAGAGACATGCGCCGAAGAAGATCCAGAGGAAAACGACAAAGCAGACGACACCGCCTCAGTCATATCAATTCAAATGACTACGAAGGGGATGTTTTTGGATACTTCCGGTGGAATCATAGCGGGTTTGAAAGGTTCGTAGTCTCTGTTCTCTATACCTTCTCTTATATTGCCCATGATGATAAAGAGAAAAAAGCATTTTACTTTTTTTTTCAAAGTCAGTAATAACTGCAGTTGGTTTACTTATGTTTAGAAAATGTTCACTTTATTCTAGAAATATTTACAAACGTCTTAACAAGTCTGGAAAACGAGAGCTTCAACCACCGAAGGCACCGATAATACATTTTCTCAAAAGACCAAAAGGGATTGAGTTGTGCTTTAACTGGAACCCTCAAGAACTGCTGGGGAGGCGCGATATACCCGTACCTCTTTTCTAAGTCAGTGCCCCCTCCCGGGACCCGGAATACAAGCCGGTCGAAAAAATGTTTTGATGTGTGAATACACTGAAGACATGTTGATTTCTTACACAAAAGAAGTTAACTTTAACGTAAACTTATCATAATCGATTTATCATGATCGGTGGAATAGTAAAAAATAAGGTTCATAGCTCATTTGAAGGGCCATTCTTCGTGATGTCACACACGTGAACAAACTTTATTTACCTCCCATGACAAAACAACCAATTTAGCAAAAGTGGAAACATTATTCTTGGTTAGGTTTGGACAAAATCTAACCAAAAATAATGTTCCACTTTTGCTAGATTATTGTTTTGTCATGGGAGGCAAATAAAATTCGGTCACTTGTGTGACATCCCGAAGAATGGCCCTGAAGCAGATTGATGAATGCAACTCAAAACAGAAAGAATTTTTGAAAAGCGACTTTTGGTTTTTGAGTCATGCCCCAAAACGCTTGCTCAATCTGGCATATATTTTCAGCCATTTGAGTAAAAAAATGCAAAAATCACATTATTTTATGTTTTAATATTAAAAAATATAAAAGTAACTACGAAAGTGTATAGGGGCCCCTTATACGCTTCCGTATCCTGCTAACACCAATATATTTGGCGATGTCTTACAACGTCTGTTTGGTAAGCCCAACATTTTCAATCTTTTGTGGACGATGCATACATACTTAAATAATGTTGATATAATGAAGATGACACATTTTATATTTCATCCAGGCATCATGTTAGCAACTATACGGCTTGTTTTCAATGGTCCTCTAATGCTGAACTTCTTAGGCGTCACTGCAGAGACTGCAATTACTACTATATCTGGTACATTTCAAGTCAAATACTTTCAGACACAGTTTGGAGCAAGTCCGGCTACAGCGGCCATGTTGATGGGTAAGTTTTTTTTTATTGGAAATACGGTATATCATGAAATTAAATGGTTCCTTTACGTGATAATCAAATATGACCAAAGATTGTCATTTGAAAAAAAATAATTATACAGAAGTTCGGAGAAACTAGCGAGCATTGAATTAAAGACGAAAAATACACGGTTTCGAACCCGATGTAGAAGTAATTATAGTCCGGCGTACTCACTCAATTCTGTTGACTCTTCACGCAACATTTCTTATTTCACGCTTTCTTCCGTTATCGTCTATGGAGCCCGGACTATGGCTCCTGTCGGAATACAGTTGCTTTCACAAGTCCTCTCGCTATCTAGGCTTGAGATCTATCCCTGGACCACAGAAGACTGTGCTTACCGGAGAAACGAGCGCAAATGTACTTCTGTCTTTATTTCAGAGTTTCAAGCGGTCGTAATTATATAATTTTTAGAAGGGGTGGGCCTATATGCATGATTCTATATACAGCCTGTGTCAAAAAAGTTGTACAATCAGAACAAAAATTGGTTAAATATGAAATTTCAAAATTAGTCATTCTTACTTGACATAATATTAAAGAACAAAGACCAGGCTTTCCAATTGTGTTTATCTCATCTTATTTGCTTTTGTCAATCCAGAGATATAATCAATTGAGTGCGATATACAAAATCGATTTTGTGCCACTTTTATGCATGAGCAGATTTGTTTTGCCCAGTTATGCCATGCTGTTTTGAAGCTCACAAAAGAAACAAAACACAGATTAAAGTAAACAAATAAAGTCTAGTTTTATCGACACAAGTTTTAATAGTCAACGTAATAGACCGTATTCAATATGACGTCAGCCACCAGCCATGTTGGTGGACAAGATGCATACATTCCAGGACTACAATACATTAAGCTGTCAATCGATCCATGTTTAATGATTGCACAGGGATCATTGACAGGTGAATGTATTGTAGTACTGGAATGCGTCTATCTTGTCCACCAACATGGCTGGCTATTGAATACGGTCTATCAGTTCAATGATAAATATCTTATTTTCATAAATAATAAACAATACAAATATTTATTGCACGTCAATGAATTGGAGCTTTGAATTTATTACAAAATTGGTAGCTGTTAAAATCATGCCAGAAGGAATGTAATTGCAACCAAAATAAACATTCCAAATCCAAAGAAATGGTTTAAAAATATCTTTGTGCATTTACTAATTGTTGAAGTCAATAAAAATTTGAATTTGGAAGCAAAGTATCA